>OMPJ01017405.1:31848-53497 GCA_900312935.1 Carapus acus
GTGTTGCGAGCCGCGTCGCAGAATTCCTTTTTATTTGCCTTTGACAGACGCGGTTTATCATGGGCCGTAAAGATGAAGTGCGTGGCGCCGACGTGAAATTTTATCATCTCAGAAATGCCGCCGTCTTAAATCTGCCGTCCTCTCTGCGGCTGGCCGGCGACCTGTCTGCATTTTCTGCCGTCCTCCTCCAGATTGAACGCTTTTCACCAAGAATCTGGGGCCTTGGCGGCAGCCTGGCGCACGCAACGCCGAGTGACACCATGTTTGGAAACTGCGTTGAACATTTATTGAAGTTGATAAGTCATGATTTGCATTTAGATAAGGCGCTTTTACCTACACTAAATCTTTAGCATATAAAGTAGAATTCGACTTTGTCATGTTTCTACAAGTAAATTGTCCTGACAAAAGCTTGCGCATGATTCCAATGTCGCCTGATTCTAACGTGGCGGCCGCGCCGCGTTTGGTGACAGCAAGAATGTCAGAATACCACTAGAGGCTGTAATTACAAACGACAAACACTCATTAGGCCTTATGAGAGAATGTAAAATAGGGATATTTTCTCTGTCGGGAGAGACGGAATGCAATTTGCGATAGTCAGCTCATAACGGCAAACACTGCTCCTGAATGAATAATGCATCAAACGCTCGGTGGTGTCATACACACAGGCGCGGGGAGGGAGAATTCTCAACAAGCCTTTATCAGAGTGGGATCTCGCACCAAACTTTTAAGCTTCGCACACCGTCGCGTCCCATCGTGATTTTATCAAAATACACCCGCGCTGCCGATTTAGCCGCTTTGTCGCTGCAAAAATAGATAAATAAGTCGAATGTTTTGCCACATGAAAGTCCCCATGTGGATCAGCAGAGATAAGGAGAACACCGGCGTCTTGGGGATGGAACCTCTCCGGCCAAACCTGAGTCAGAGTGTCAGAATCAGAGTGAAAATCGGCTTTATAAAAAGGTTTCTGCTCAGAAATGTGGATTCTGCCTCTGGTTCTGCTTCACTCCTAAAGTTTCAGCACTGACATCAAGGTAGACTTGGAACGATGGCAAGTGTGAGTTACTGTAGTTTGTGTGTCTGACGCGGTTGTCAAACCGTAATTCCTGCGATAATTAAGACGTTGAGTTGGACTTTTATGGCATCATGATCAACAGGGACAGCGCCAGTTTCTAGGTGATGATTTAAATTGCTGGAACACACGACTGACGAGCCGTCATCATTTCTCGCTGGTTTCTCACGAGCACCTGCCCACCGAACTGCCGTCTCAGCATCATTTTGTTTCACGTCCAAATCTGTGCTAACAACATTTCACTATGAACGCTAATTTGGCATTTCCTCTGAGCTGAAGGAAAAAAAAAACTGCGCTTACAAAAGCAATTAGCTAGCAAGACATGTGGTCACGACTGATGGTATGTGCACCATTAAAATGAAAACAAACCTGCCTGTAACAGAGAGACACCCTGGATGTTCTTAGCTGTTGAATGTGTTACGCAAGTCTGGTTCAGTGTTGCTGAGCGGGACAAATTGTTCTTTTTGAAGGTACAATGGCGAAATATGAGATCCGGCCTAAATAACTGGGGGATGAAGAGTAAACATGGCAATGTTACGTCGTCTTAACAGGCTCTCAACCCACAATTTACGGTAATAGCTAATGTAACACCTTTGAGCCAGAGTGATTTTGTTTTTGCGCTTCCTTCAAATGGAGATTCTGGGTGTTTTTACATCGGAAATCCATGAGCTGCATTGTGAGAAATCACACACTCGGCGCCAACGGCAGGAATGAACGCTGAGTGTCTGTGATTCTGCATAATACGCTGAAACTGAAAAGTGCAGATACAGACGATATGTATAAGTAACACTCACTTGATTCACAAACATTAATGAGGCACATTTTCCACGATAACATCCCAACTCAATGTGGTCATTATCGAAATGTCAGCCATCCTGAATTGTCTACGATATATGTTTGACCAAGATTCTCCCCGAAGTAAACAGGTACATCAGGGAATCTCACCGATTTGTCTTCTCTATTACTTTCACGGCTCTGTGTTGATTATTTTTCACGTAATTTAAAGCTGTTACAACTAACCTAATGCAAAGTTTGGCGAGACACCCTGAGGACTTTTATTGTTATTTGTGTTGCTGTGAAAATACCAAAGCATAACAATAAAAACATCATATATTAGTGCAGTGTTCACCTCTCTGAAGGAAACGCACACCCATGAGGATTAGATTTCGAATTCTTGATAATCAGAAATTCATGTGAAGGCTGACATGGCTCATGGTGTTGAGGACCACACGGTTGATGGTTTTGTGATGGAGGCTCTTGCAAAAGAAAGCGTCCCCCAGGCAAGTGGAGGACAAACTAAAAAAAGAAATAAAAGACACAAAAAAACACAAATTCTGTTTCAAGTTCACCAAAAAACTCTTGCAATCGCGCAATCTTTTTCCTTGGACCGATTCGCGTTAACTCCAGCTGCCTGCCCGTCTCCTAGACACAGAAAGTGAGCAGAGTCTCCACTTGACAGCTGTGTCAGCTTCTATCTGAACCCACGAATGCTGCAACAGAGAGCAATAGAGTCTATTTAAAATACTGTGCGACGGTATTTTTTCTTTCCTTATTTTTGGCGGCCCCCCAATAATTTGTTCAGATTATTCAAGCGCTGTGTAACACCAACCATAAACGCAAAGTCCATTCGCCAAGCGCCATTCTGAGGGTTGAAATCCCAACATTGCTTCGCCCCCTTTCTCCACCAGCTGTCCGGAAAATGTCCGCCAAACCACAGTAATGGCGGTTCAGACCTTTGGCTGGGACAAAATACACGGTCCAGTCAAATGAGACAAATTTTCAATGACTTGCGACACAAAAACATTGAAATGTCAAAAACAAAAAGCAAAACAAAAGAAAAAACCCCCAGTATCCCTTATTTGCCGCATGGAATTTCTCCAGACTTAGTCACCATAACACAACTATTCGACAATGCATTGTCCATGTTCTCCTCAATTTTCGTCAAAAATTGTGAACAAATGACTCGACCTTGTGCGTTGTCCGCCTTTAAAAATCTGTCGACAGATGTGAAATGGTGTGGCGCCAAGGTTAAGGCTGGCAAGAACGCGTAGCTCCCGTCTTCCCCGTTATTTTCACATCTCCTCACGTCCCTGTTTTTGGTGCGCTAACCGTCACAGCGCAGCGCAGCTCTGATGCTAATGCTATTTCCATCAGCGCGCGAGTAATCGCTATAGGCGTTCCAATAAACCTGTCAATCCAAACCCGATTAGTGTAAATCTGCTACGCACTCGACTTTCTCCCCCGTGAGCCACACTATGCTGGAATTAGGTCTCATAAATAACAGATCTTTGGAAAACAGGTTGTAATTAATCAATCATTCGATCTGGCAGCACCAGATGGATCTTCCTGGATGAGATTTGGTGGTCTGATGGCCTTAAAAAGAAGCTTTGCCACCCAGCAGAGGTTTTTAGAAACTGGTTGACAAACACGTTCCTGCTTCTACGTGCTGGTCCTGTGGGGGCATCTTCAGGGTGTGTTGTGGGATATTTGTTGCAATGGTGCCCCTAGATAGTTCCGCCTCCTTGGTTCTGATCCTCCTCCGTCTCTTTTTTGAGTCTCACCAACTTGATGATTGCTCCACTTCCCAGTTCCAGGTGAAGACCGGACGCCACATTTGATGCCGTCTTCTGCAGTTTGCATTACGTTGGCCTCCTGAGATGCTGCACAGTTTCCCAGCATCTCAAGGTCCATGTGTGGGACAGTTACTAACGAGCTTTGCTGTAGTCAATCGAGGCCGAGCCCAGCTTGGTCTGTGTGGTCCTGTAGTTGGTGCTCGGCTCCCCCTGGTATCGCCACCACTTCTTGTCTGGTCCCTGTGCATGCATTGGGTTATGTGCCCATTCATCTTAGCTGCCACGATGGCTGACAGGAGCCTCCATTTGCACAGAGCATAGGCAGGTTGGCTGCTAGATGAATAGGATCACAACCTTCTAAAGGCCCTCTAGGATCTGGACTCTGTGCCGCGGGGTTTAGCATTCAGAATCGCTCCCATCCATCAGTAGGTAAATATATGCCAGCAAATACTCGCCTATATATTATGGATTCTATAGGGGTTATGTATCTACACTGCTGAGCTTTTTGTTGTTTGAGTTACTACAGCATGTGCTATTGACCGGGAGTCCCCAATCCACCGGGTTGTGGACCGCTATGGTGCCAGAGACCATTTCATATCGGGCCACAAAGAAAACAGTGACAGTAAAAAAACAAAACAAAGAAAAACAAACTGATGTATATTTGTAATTTTGGGTATTCTATCTTTAGAAGAAAAATATTGTCCTCCCCTCTGCACGCAACTCCCCCATGACACCACAAACTCACCCTTGGTTAGAATTCGATTATATCATCTCTATACTATATATATCACGGTATATGGTGCCTAAAAGTCCCTAAGAGCAGAACAACAGACATAATAAAGTTTATATCAGCACAGTTAGCTGATAAACACCTCAACAGAAGCAGAGGGCAGAACTAAAACACTCTTAAAAGAGCACAGGTTCGCTGATCTGTTTGCATATTGTATCTACAAATGATTAAATACAATTAAACTATTTCATGCACATGTTCCTGTGTTGTTGGGCTTCATCAGAGACAATGGAGCTCTGTTGCTGCCGTAATGTCATCCTCTGGTCATAAGTGCACCACAGCCTGGAACCCACAAAGATCCACTCTGGCTACACAAGAGTTTAAAGTCCAGTCTGAAAGTGCAAAAGCTCAATTGGATTGACCCGGAAATATATTCCCCATCTGGGCTTTCAGCGCTTCCCCAAACTGCAGGAGCACATCACACACCAAACCAAGTGTAGTATAATGAGGTGACCCGGGAATCCTGGTCGTGTTTGGCAGCTAACCTCTAAAAGGTTAGTGCGGCCCAATTAATTCTGCTAGTTAGAAAGGTCAGGGCAGTGTGTGGAAGAGCTCGGGGATACTGTTCCGTAGCTGCTCGCTGCCTCCTCACTCCATAGGTTCATCATGCTTCATTACAAAGGGGGTGGACGTTGTTTAAACATGACCGCCAACAGTCTAAATACAAACAAGGTGTTCACACACCCAGAGGGGATATTTATACTGTACTTTCTTGGGTCGGGCTGCCATATTGTTCAGTGAGACAAAGCAAGCATTAACCTCATTAGCCAGATCTGCGTGAAGGTTTCTCTGATAATTCTGCAAGGGAAAAAAAATTGAACGGCAACCTCAAAGCATGAGGTGCGAGGATCTCTCAGGAGCGCTCTGCCCACTTTTATGTGTCCTGTGACATACAAAATGTGCGTGAAAGGAACGATTCTGACAGACATGAGACCGGCTGTTTGGTAGCAAAAGAGGGGGTCTTAGAATAAAGAGAATAATTCATACGGGTTGAGAGGATAAGAAAAAAGACCTTGTAGAACACACAACTAGAGCCCGTTACTCGACTAAACCAGGCCTTCAAGTGTAAATTGTGCCGCGAGACATTGACAAATTATTGACATCTTGACTCTCCTCCATGTTACCGCCATTATCCAGGACAAATAGTCCTCACAGAAACAAACAACACGCCCCCTTAACCCTCAACTCAAACGACAGACGCCTGGAAACCTCATTGGCAGGAATCTGCCTCCCTGCCAGAACACTGAAATATTTCTGATTTCCCCCTTAACTCACGTGAAAAGTAATCTGTCATTTTTGCACAGCGGTAAAATCTCTGCAACGTGGCCTTTGAGGGTTTTGTTGATGAAGAGCACATTAAAATATATTATTTATAGGGAATTGAAAAGACTAAATTGCAAATGGTGCCGCTAACAGCTGCCTAATGGTGGTGCAAACTGACTCTCCTCTGAGGAAACTATTTGGGATACTTTATGGATTAAAAATGGAACAAGTTAACAAATTGTACCATAAACCAAAAACTGGACCCTGTACTGATTTTGAAGTTTTCAATTGAACCTGATCTGCACTGTGCTATGAATTTGAGATTTAAAGTTTACTGCTTGATAGTTTTACTTAAAGCGAGCTGGACATCCGCTCCAGTCTAGTCAGAACTACTGTTTCTTAAGTGTTGAATATTTCTGATTTCTGATGACAGGTTAGTTAAGTGCATTGTGGTGTTATCAAATAAGCGGAACACGCAAACGTGCCAAACGTACACACAACATCTGCTTCCATCGCATAAAAAAAAAAAGACAATGCTGCTCGTCCAACAAGCATCAACGTGTCCTTGAGACAGACCCGAATCGCGCACGGAGAACAGCTGCCTGTGACATCCTAGTCAGATTTAGCAAAGACGGAGGCTGCCCACATCGCACCCCCGAAGGCGGGAAGATGGACATCCTCATCTGCTGATAAAGGCAGAAGTCTGCCAGCGGCGAGCGCGGCTGTGACGGCGAGAAGGCACTGACTCAGCCCTCAGATAATCCAGGTGCAGCCCACACCGTCAGTCTTTATTTAGAAGTAAAAAGACTGATCGATAGAGAAGCTGCTCCACTTGTGCCGCGCTGCGACTGTGCAGGACTGTGCCGCCATCCACCAACACAACGCCCAAGCATTCGTAATTGAATCAGTCACACGCTGCTGCTATTATTTCCTAATGCTGGCAGGGTCGCGCGTGTGTGTGTGTGTTTGCAGGCTGCCCGCGGCTTTAAAATACGGGTTTGTATTTTCTGCCAAACTGACTGTACTTTCTTTGATTAAGAAATGATTTGTGAACATCTACAGCGTCCAGAACCCGGGACTGTGTTTGTGACTCCCTCTGCCTCTGTTGATATTCGCGTGACAGCTTTATTTTTATAAACACATCTATACTTTTATTTACTCACTGTCTTCGCACTTTGGGTGATTACTACAGTCACACATCCAATATAAAGATTTTCCCACCGCAATTTGTCAGCCTTGACAGGAGGTGGGTACGAATAAAACAGAATAGAACTGCGCAAAACGACGTTAGTATTTCGGCCCGCGGACGGGGAGCATTTGCAGATGCAATTAGCGGTAGAATGCCCCAGATGAAAGGAAAAATGAGAAACGCTTGTGAATTAAATTGAGCTCGCATTGATATTTGGTAAGGGAAAATCTGGGAGAATTATTTTAAAGTGGAAATATGAATTCTCAGCGATGGGTCGGGAAACGCAAGTTGGCTCAGAGTTGTAGTTGCAGGAGTAAGACAACTAAGGTTCATGTTGTATCGGATACAGTGAGGGAAAAAAGATACAAAAACAAATTACATCCCCAGATTTACAGATCACGGCTACAGAGAGATGGATACACGGGTGTGAGGATGGATGGTTATGCCCAATCAAAGGCACTAGTGGCTGCGATACTACCTTTCTATTTCAATGAGCCAATACCCAAAGCAATTCCGCTATCCACCAGACAGACTTCTCATTTTCCCTCCCATTAGCGGCGAGGCTGAACCAGATAGTGAAGTCATCAGCGTGTTGTTTATTGCCCCAAACACCTTTGCTTTGCGGAATTTAAAGAACTCTGCAGTCTCTCCGGACTGTTAGGGGGACTTACAGCTTTTAGTCTTGTCAGACAACAAACTTCAATTGCTTCTGCTCGTCGCCAAAGGAGGGCGGGGAAATGTTTAACAGAAGTGTGCCGTCACTGTGTATGGCTAGACTGAGTGAGTGCGCCTCTATGTGACGATGAAACAAAAAACAAAAGGGGACAGAATTGATAAACAGGCGGAAGTTGTTCCGTTTTGTTTTGGAACACGATTGCACTCTCCTCTTGCGTAGAATTGTTTCCTGTGCAGCATGATGGAGGTGCAGATACACAATCGTAATGATGATGCGATTACTGGAATTGCTGGTTCATGCCTCAGCCAGACGGTAGCAACCTCCGTGTGAAATGAAAATGAAAAAAAAAGAAGAAGAAAAAAAACAAGTTTATGTTGGCTGCATCTGCAATGATGGGGCTGCGTTAGCCTGAGCCCCGCCAAAAACATGAAAACACACAACAAAACAACATGGTTCCAATTTTCTCTGAGATGTGCAATCATCTACTTCACAGGTGTCAAGCTCACAGCCCGCGGGCCAAGTGTGGCCCCCGACACCTTTTTGTGTGGCCCACCTGCGCTTGAATGACTGTTCCAATATACCACAGGTGTGGAGTTCGAAGCCCGCGGGCCAAATGCGGCCCGCTGTATCATTGTAAGTGGCCCACGAGTGCTTGAACGACTATTTCAATATAAACCTCCTTCATTTAAATGTGCATTGACCCACAAACTACATCTCCCAAAATACACATGGATCATGTCACTGGCAAAGTGACAGCAGCTGTGCCCCGACCAGATACACACTATATTAAAAAGGACAAAAAACACCAACGTGGACCAAATAAGGGAACCAGGTTGTTGACTTGTTGATTTTTAACTGATGATTGTTGATTAATTTATTTTAATTTATATTAATTTTATATTAATTTATATATCTATACCAATTAATATAGAATAATATAATAATGTAACATAATATAATATAATATAATATAATATAATATAATATAATATAATATAATACAAAATAATATAATATATAATTAATTTAGATTAATCTTTTTTGCATCTATGCAAATAGGATATTTGCAAGTTGAATAAGTGAAAAATTGTTAATATTGGTCATTTCTAAATGATTAGTTACATCAAATTATATTCATTTCTCCTGAATAATTGCCACATAAATCTGGCCCCTTGAGGGCCACGGCCATGCTGATGTGGCCCTCAGTGAAAATAGGTTTGACACCCTCGATCTACTTGGTCCCACAACACCCTTAGTCTGAAATCGGCGGGTATGCGTTTCCTTGAACAGATGTGTCGATGGAGCACCACCTGGTGGTGGGTTGGCTGAGATGGGAGGGGCCTTCAAGCTGATTGACGAGTGGCGAAGGATTTCTGGAGAGATTTATCGGCGAGGGGGGAAAAATCTGACTTGCAATGTCCTTCGTAGGGGAAGCAGAGAGGAGAGAAGACTCAGGTGAGTCTGACTCCATCGCTGCAGCGAAGGTCACCGCTATAGTTAAAAAAAAACTTTGCACGGGCAAACCGTGCAGGGGAGATGAAATATGAGGCGAGATGCTCAAGGCGCTGCGTGACGTGGGGCTGTGATGGCTGAAACAGCCATGCAGCGCTGCATAGTTATCTGGGTCAATACCCCCGGAGTGACAGCACGGTGGTCCCTGTCTTTAATAACTGGGACTAAAGGGCGTGTTCAGACCACAGAGGGATCACCACGCTGATGAAACAGGGGATACAAGCACTGGAGGTGGATTCTTAATACCTCATGAGATGCTGCAAAAGGGGAAATGTTGGGTTGGGCTGGTCTGTCTGCAGCCACTTCCCCTCCCCTGACGGGATGTGTGAAGGGGAGTGGGTGGGGGTGGTTTGTTTTCATGACTTTCAAATTCATGGTGGATGTCATTTATGGACTTCCAAGTTTCAGATCAATCCAGGGAATCAAATCTGAATACTCAGGAAAAGCAGAAACTGCTGATTGTGCAGGTTGTGGATTCTTGGCTGCAATTCGGAGGTACCTGGGCCAAAACAAAGTCAAGCAAACAAAGAGTTCCTCATAAGACCGATGCAGACGTTGTCCCACAATTTAACCATATTTGATCAGTGGTTTGAAATCTTATTTGATGATGCACATTCCAAACAAGAGGTGTGAAATTTCTCTGCTATTTCAGGTCACCGCACGGTTCAGTCACCTGCTGGATGAAGGTGTCTGCTCACACTGGTGAGCAGTTTAATTTGCTAACACCAGCTGCTCACTAACTTACAGTACATGTTAAAACGACAAACCATCAATCCATTATGTTGTGGCATATTATGGTCCTGACCTAATCTGGTCATTCAAACGAGAATACAGGCAAGGACGTGGTGGTCCCACATGAGGGTGAGATGGAACATGTTAGCATTGAGCTGTGATGAGATGCTTTTCTAGCTAGAATTGTTGGGTAGAGAGGAAAGGTGGTAGCCACAAGCAAACTGTGGACCTTTGCGGATCGGTTTATAATCTCATGCACAGGTAAATAAAAATATGAACACAAATAAATGGAGAATCCAGATCTGTCGGTGGGGGAGGATTCCCACGCGTTCAGGACAGGTTCAGTGAAGGAGTGTTGAATCCAGCAAACTTAACAATCTATCCCTGAGGCAGCTGTGCGTGGGAGCCATGTAGATAGTTGACATCTCTCTTTACTACTCTTTATCATAACTTTCCCATAACTTTGCAAAGAAACCCCACAAATCGGCCCTTAATTTGCAAGGACTCTGCGGTCACAGGAGGTTTTTTTTCTGAAGTGTTTCAAAAGTTGGTACAGCAGATGGAACAAAGCCAACCTTGGACCGTGGCCAGCCAGCATGGACAGATCTGATGTGACTTGGTCACAGGCCATTGCTTAAAACACTGCCGCCGGTAGGACGCCATATTTAAAATGACACACCTGTTGATGGTAAACAGCGTCTCCTACTTCATCTGCCATTCACCTCCTATCACATCTGTCACAGACTGCATCTGTTCTGGTCAAGTCAGAAAAAGTGGAAAATGTGTTGATTGCTCAGTGATTGACCCTCATTATTTCACCCAAAATCCCAGCAACACATGACTTTCAATTCACCGCTTTCGCAGAGTAAGTCTGAAGACATTTTATGGGCCAACATCTCACCATTGATAATGCAACATCTATTATCCCTTGTGCGAATCAACCTCAGTGGCATATCCGAAGTCTTACAGGTCTCATGGAAAGCCATCTTCTGCCACAAAAAGCAAACCATGTCAAAGAATCTATTTTGGATAAGAAGCTGTAAATTATCAGGGAGTGGAACACACAGGGTGTAACCTCATGAGAGGACCAAGTAGAACCTTCTGCCCCAGTTTAACCTCTTTCCTCTACGGTGGGGTGCAATGACCTATTGCATAACACCAACACTTTTCCAACCACTCACCAGTGGCCTCATCTCAGGTGGTGTCTCAGCTAGAGAAGTTCCCAACAGCGCGATGAAGGGTCACATCCTGACTTACAGTACTCAAAGAGGATGGTGATGTCCACAACGAGGCAACATCTCCATTGAAGTAGGTGGAAAGCTGCAGCATTGTTTCATGCGTTAACTAGCTGAAAGCAAAGTACTCTGTAGTGTTGGTAGTATTAGAAGTAGTTTTGGGTTGTTATTGCATATTTGACCCACAATTACCTCACCAGTAATTTAAGTGTTAACTTCAGACTTAAGAGAAAAACAACGTCACTGGTCCATTGAATTGTGCAGCATGTTGGTTCAAATAAATGCTACAACGCTACCGTGCTAAGTGCTAAATGCTACAGTGTGCGACCCAGCAGGGCACTAATGTGCAGCATAGACCATTTGCTTGTTATATACCTAAACGGCCTTTATACACCTTTGCAATTTAGCAGCTGTTCTTTTAATGCTGGAGGAATTTCATGCAAAATTGATCCCCATAAACGGCAACGCACCATAGTAAATTCAATGGAACGTTGAATTACTGCACAGCTAACACCGCCATTTGTTATTTTCATGAACCCAAGATACACTGGATGACTTAAGGAGGAGAAAAAAAAGCAGATGCTGCAAAAAAATGTAGCATGAATATGTGTTTAACTAATTTATGCTTAAAATCTGCACAATAACTGTGCTACATCTGGTCTTGACTTATGTCTTCCTGCCTAAAGGCTTTGTCGAACCTTCTTTCTTGATGTAAATGTGATTCAGTCTCAAGATTCAGATTCTGAAGACCTGTACGGTGCCACTTGTGATTTCTAGCATCCAGACACATTCTGTTGTTTACATGGCAATGCTGCGCTCCAGACTGGAGCAGGGCCCAGGGACGCGGCAGCAGACCGTCTCTTCCCTGCAGCGTCCCTATTTTTATTTACAACAGACCCATGAATACATGATTACATTAATATGTGATTAATGCCCGACTCTATTCCGTGATCAGTATTATTCCCTTCAGCCGTCAACGCTTTTAATGTTGTGGTTGATCAATGTACGGCGTGCTAAACTTATTAAGTAAAGTCACTCCACAATCCACTCTGCCCCACCAGCAGTAAATGAAAGTTAGACCCCCGTGGGATCTCATGTCAGTCGAATCCGCACCATCAAAGCAAAAGGTCAATTACAGTTACATGTGCACGGCCACTCTATCATACTGTGACCTTTAAGCTTGACATGCCAGTAAATCCACAACAGCCCCCTCCAAATGTCACATTTCCTGATAATACTTGATTCCCCAGATTCCGAGGCTTTGGATTATTTACAGTGTCCCCCGCCTTTATTGATTCAGGGTGACCTCCTTGTTTAAGTCGCACAATTAATCTCCATTAGTAAAAATACTTCTAAGACCAATTTCTTTATGTTGCTCAGCCCTCAGTGTTGCTTGAGTCCACGTTACAGCCACTGACAGAATACATACAGGTAATATAATATACAGCTAAAACAATGTTGCGCTATAGTCGGGAGATGAATAGAACTCTGACTACCGTATATATTTTGCAATTCAGATTGGGACAGAGTGAGGGTTTTTTCCTGAAAGCATTTTACATTGAATACGTTACATGGTACAAAGTACCTCATTCATTCATTCGGCTGGCTGGCACCAGTAGCAATTACCATCAGTATAATGAATCCACAGGACAACAGAGTGTAATTTTAGAAATGGGGATGGCAAAATGGGGATACATGATAATATTTTTAGATCGCAGGCAAAACTTTTGCCTGTGAAAGCACCTCACTGATTACGCTCGTGCTCAAGTTGACATTGAAATGTTCCATTTCCAACACGGGTGATGGTATTACACTGTTGCAGGTATAATATAGATCGGTCTTTCCCAACCTTTTTTCAGCCGCAGCACATATTTGACATTGTAAAAAATGTCACGGCACATCCGCAACTGGCCACGAGTTGTCGAGGGGGGTGGGGGTTGTGATATTTTAAGTTTAATCTCAGATTAACTCACATGTTTTCTGCAAAATCATCAGGTTTCAGTTGCCATTTGACAAGTAGTGCGGTGACTGTACCTTTATCCCATAGCCAAGTTGTACTTTATTTTATGATTCAAGTGTGAATGGATATCCAACAAGATATGAAAGAAGAGAAAGGAGGGGAATTTCTGATGCACAAATCATGGTTTTATTTACAAAATGAATGCTTGTTCCTTGATTCACACCTAGTTAGTCTTGTGATAATCTGACATTAGCATAGTGTGACACAGCGTTGTTGTGTTCATCCCTGTGTATACTTGGTCTTGTGCACGAAGTTGGAACATTTTCACATTGTTGATTTCTATCTGTATTCACATATTCTGTATTTTTCTGTGTAACTGTACAATCTTTGACACTACAGCTTCCCTCAGGATTTATTCAGATCTTACAACTTGAATCTTTCATCTGGTTTGTAAGATCATTGAGTTTTGGCTGAGAAGTCACCCTGGAGAGGTTTAAGGACACTTCGCTACCCAAACACTCTGCTCATCTACATACAGGAAATACAAAATCAAGTAAATTAATCATCATTAAAATATTGATTGATTGTAATCAATTTGATCTATTGTGAAAAGGGACGAACAATTTCCACTTCATTAGTTAGCGCCTGGATTTGAAGAATGAGAACATCACTAGCGATAAGGAGTTACATTTACTTTCGTTAAAACCACATTACAGCAACATGGCTGGAATAATTCAGGCTTGTTACGCAGTCCCCCGTGCCGCATTGATTTAATTTTCTTTTTTTTTGGAGCGCTGTCTTTCATCAGTGCCACATAATGTTTGAGGATGAAGAAGTGTGGCCCTTTGGTGAGAGGGAGCACCCACACCTGACTGTGGCTTCATTTTTTGAGAAAATTGTTGTACCTATTTGTTGACCTACATACAGGAAATCATTTCTTCTCCTCTGTGGAATGTTCCAGTGAAGTCATCCAATCTTCAAAGTTACATGTGCCAGACATTCACTGAGCAGCAACAATCAGCAACACTCTATTCCATCTCTACAATATACTGCAGGCAGTGACAGTAATTGTGTATATTTCATTAATTCAATAACAGTTTGATTTCCAGTTTTTAGATTTATATGGCTGAACGAGAGTTGAATATTCCCAGAATGTCTCCCGTTGGGGAAACTGTGGACAGTTGCGTGCACATATATGATAAATCTCTTGAAATAAATGCCTGGCAATTTGCCCCACCCCCCAAAATTAAATCCCATCCATCGACTCTCCAAGCCTCTTTACCTCTTTGTCTTCCGTCTGTATCGTAAGTCATTGATGCAAAAAACAAGGAACAAAATCTCGCCACCTCCTCTCTCTCCCCTCCCTCTCGTACGCCTCCAGCAATGCCTTCTTTTCCCCTGAGAGTGGTGTAACTCCGTGCCAATTCTTCTCAATCCATCAGTATGTGTTCTACTCCCACAGGGCACCACATGTACCGTTGCATTTTTTTTTTCCTTCTCGACATACTATCACCCTGACCAGCCCTCAATTCTACCATTCCACCCTTTGCAGCTCTCCACGCCTCGATACAGAGGGACGCCAATGGCTGTGCGGGCATGTATAAACTGACCACTGAAGATGAGAATGGAACATTGTGGGGATAATGGAAGTGCACTCCTAGAAGTATTAAAGCTATTTCATAAAGTAATGTCGGGTAGTTGACATCGTGGTCAGCAGCAGAGCATAGTGGAATGTATATAGCTGCATTTTACATCACAGCAATGAATGTAAATCTCCCAACCCTCGACCACCCGTCTCTCCCTCTCTCTCTCATCCACACACACACGCACACACACACCAGCGCCACCACCCCACCATTTCTAACAGGGAAGGAGAGAGAGCCAAGACTCGGCGAGTGTACGGCGCTGTCCATGGTGCTGGAATGAAGTCAAATTTATTCACGCTAAAAACACATCAAGTTAGAAACAGCCTAAGATTGTGTTTGTTCCAATAGGACAAATAAAAATACAACTTAACACAATGTTGAGCAATATAAAATAATGGGATACTTATTAAACTACTTTGCCTCCCGAAGATCCACATAATAGTGTCGCTCACTCCAGTCAGTTAATCTGTTCAGCACCGCGGACAGCTCTCTCTCTCTCTCTCTCTCTCTCTCTCTCTCTCTCTCTCTCTCTCTCTCCTGGCCGCGATTCAGCTCCTCCCCCCTCCCTCCCTCTTTCCCTCCCCCCCGTGTGGTGGTTTTCCCGACCAAAGAGCCGTGGACGTGAACAGTTTCGCTGAAGAGCACTTTGGCTCTAACAAGCAGACGGCACATCAAGGCACCAGTTGTTGTATATCGACCTGAGCGAGAGGAGTTAAGGTGGCGGGCGGCTCCAACGGCCCTTCACCCCCCAAATCTCTATCAGCGATGGGAACTTGGACCGGCTTCTGTCCAGGTTTTCACGTAACTATTGGTATCTGGGTGATGATAGCCGCTTATACCTCCCAAAACACCAAGGCGGAGATAACTTGCCTATCATGCCCGTTACCAGTGCAACTTAACCCGGAGAAATTACAGATGGGGACGCGCGGTAGCCAGGACCAGCAGGCGAATACTCTACTCAACACCCAAGAAGAGTTGAAGATTATTGACCAGAATGTTGGAGTGAACGACATCAACGAGATTGGCGTTTCAGCCGAGGATCTTCCGCACTTCTCTCGCCGAGTCAGTTTGGATGGAATCGTTGACAAAACACGCCAAAGTGCGGGAAATCGGAGTGGGAGTTACAGCGACCGGGAGCCCGAAATAAGTGAGGTTACCGCCGTCCGGAGAGCCGCGAGAAGCACTCCCGAGTTTGCAGAGCCCGGCCGGAGCGCGCTGACCGGACCGGGAGCCGGCGGGGACGCGGGCGCATCCAGGGAGGAGGGCAACGCCGAGGCTCGGATAGACGGGAAAAGGCAGGGGAGGTCCGATTTGAGATGGAACAGGGACGTCGGGAGAGGGAATACCCGGCAAGAAGAACCCCCGCTTACCAGCAACACTTTCGCTCTGACCGGAGACTCCGCGCACAACCACGCTGTGGTTTACTGGTCGGGACACAACAGCAGCGTGAGTGTGTTTCGCTTGATTTTCATTTTTTTGTTGGGCTACACACACACACTCCTCCCTGACGCAAACACTCCCAACTTTGTGCTCGGTTTGAGGGCGAGTTTGTGCTCCCGGTAACAGGTGCGCTGCAGGCTGGAGTTGCGCTCCGACGCACACTGATCTCAAAATGTCACTCCAGCGCAGAGTGAGCGGGTTGAATTTGGCCGCGACCTTTTTTGCTTTGGCCACAACTGCGCGGCGAAATAAAGCTCCAAAACGCCTTCAGGAGCTCCAGTCACCCCCTGTAACGCGCAATAGGCGCGGCTTGGAACGCAACGTTCATTTTGAGCGTCGCTTTATCTGACTTGTGGCTCTTCTTTGTGCGTGAGGGGGGTTAGTGGTCGAAATATCCACGGAAAATGAACAGTGGTGCGATTCTGCAGCACATGAAATGGACCAAGCAGCAGGGAGATCATTAATTATTGGTCAGTCCCTTCTTGCTTCTCTGTGGGTTTTTCCAAGGGGTGTTTTATTGTTACAAGTACCCACTGGAGTTGAGTTTATTGTGAAATGCTGCTCTGCAACACATTAGTCACTGCGATGGCTGGCTGGCTGGCCGTGACTCAGTGCAGAGAATGGTGGACAGTTACGATGCACAATGAAACGGATTCAGATTCAGACTGATGTGGAATCAAAGGGGTTCATGTCTGCAGCAAAAAGGAAGGAACACCCCGGGTCTCCTGCCGCGCGGTTGGAGCAGGGATAATGCATCATGGCCCGGTGAGAGTTGGGGAATATTCCTGTGCAGGTCAAAGACAAGGACCACCTGCTACCTAAACATGTGCAGACGTGCTCAGCAGATGACTAATAGTTCCGCGCGCCATCGCGTTCTCGGCCCTCCAGCGAGGGGGGGACAACATTCGTCCATTGTTCCAGACCTTGCTCCTCACACAGACGAGGAATAAAACAAAAAAAAAGCTATTTGCATGTGTAAAACAGACTTGATTTGGTGTCGCTGCCGCTGGTTTAGTCTTATTCCAGTTGGGATCAGGATCCCACAACACCAGCCTAGTCTGGGCCGTTTACAACACGGTGCGTGCACATGTTCCTTAACCTGAGGTGTAGACTGGGGCGGTGTGAGTGGAAACGTGTGTGTGTGTGACTGCATTAGCGTGTGCTGCGGAGGGGGAAGAGGTCACGCCACGCTTCGGAGTCTCAGCTCCAAAGCTGGAACTGTCCGGGCGGTTGGAGGTCTTAATTTGAAGTACGGCCCTCTTTCGTTCCCTGATCCGGGGTTCTCCATCCCTTCATTTTGTAAGGGGGTCTGCTCCACTTGTGGAACAGACAGATTGTGCTTGGAGTCCACCAGCTTAAGCACAGCAGCAGTTGCTGTAAGTGGAGGGCACAGTCAGATGGGCGAGCACCTCTTCAACCTCTATCACGCCTCACTCTGCTCCATCCTGAATGGTTAATAGTCACTGCTCCGCAGTGACTCAACAAATGATTGGACAGATGATTGTTTGGCATCTTGTCCAACCAACCTTTACACAAGAAACCCTACTGAACGTCCTTTCACATATTTTCCCCAACAAAAGCTCGACAAACCTCATTCAAACCTCAAGAGCAAACTAGAGCATCATCTATCATCATTATCATCATTTTTCCCTCTGATCTGCCATTACAAATTCTGCCAAGAATCATTCTAATATTACAATTCTGACAGGCAAATTGAACGCAGGCACAAGATTTGACTTCTCAGAATGGTGTAAACGCATCGAATCGTTGGGGGAAAACGCTCTCGCTGCTTTTCACTTGGAATGATTACACACCCTGAAATACAAAATAAAAGGGGGGGGCGCAAAATGCCAGAGGCAAGGAACTAATCTCAAGGATGAATCTTACAAATAACGCCAAAAATGGTTGGAAAGGTGCAAAGATGCAGAGCATTTGTCTGTTTGAGTGTGGAGAACATAAATGATTGAGGGACGTGATTTGACTGATTCTTCTTATTCGGCCATTGTTGCAGGTGCGTGAGCGATTTAAATTATACATCAAGTGGTCAAAATCAGCAGAGGCCTGTCCGACACACAGGGGAATAGAGATGTCTGCCTCAGCTGCAGACCATCATGATGGCCTCCTCACTGGCCTCTAATCATCCTCAACCCTAACCCTAACCCCAAAACCTGGAAAATCAATACTGCTGTTTAAGTCGCTGTACAACAGAGGTTAATTTTTTACCAGGGGCCACATGAGAAACCTGGATTGTGCCAGAGGGCCACCGCCTCTCTTCCACTGTAAAATGCTCTAAATTAAATATTTTGAATAGCTGGTACTGATAATCAGAATGCTTGTTTTTTAATTCATGTTGTTTATAATTAGCCTCAGGCGGGCCGGACAAGGATGTACAAAGGGCCAGATGTGGCCCGCGGGCCGCAGTTTGCACAGGTCTGCTCTGCAAGATGAACAACCCCACAAAAAAGACACATAACCAGCAAACAAAAAAAAAAACAACAACCAAAAATGATAATTTGACAAATTGATTGAGCGGCTCACGCTGATTCAACCCAGGTTGCATGCCCCACAGCAGAGGAGGGGCACACTGAAACACGTTGAAAACAGCCAAAACTGCTGCATGGAGAAGTGAGTCAATGCTGTGTTTTGCCAGTTGCTAAGGCAGGACACACTTCCTGCGTGCCAGCCTCTAGATGTGACAAACGATACGACGCCGTCTGCACCGCCCACTGCGATTGTGACCACTTTGCCATTTGATTGCGATGATCTGAAAACGCTGATGGAGATGAATCAGCGTGCGGCACCGCCGTTAGCTTGTTAGCTCGTGGCGTCACTGACGCCCTAAACAGAAACTCGTGATGGCTTCAAAATGAAAGACATCAAGGCTTGAGTAGCAGAGGAGGGATATATTCACTAGACTTTGATGATTAAATATCAACCACTCCTACAACAACACTCGTCAATATGAGAGTTTGCGTCCAAAATATGACCCGAGGAAGGTTCGGCCGTGCGAGATCGGGTCATTTAACTCAGTTCCACGGTCCGACAATCTCGCGGCTGCTGCGCCGCTGTGCACTTTTCCACACACTTTTCTGCATTATATTTCAGATAGATTTGGTTGGCTGTGTCCCGCCGTGTGACAGCATCCTGGAGGATTTGATGCCACTGTGGGAGGAATGCTGTGTCCTTTGAGGCGTGTACACAAGTCTAATGCACTCTCACTCTCTCTCCCTGTGCACCTGTTCAACTGTTGTTTCTGTCCTCAGCCCACCCACACACTCACACACAGACACACACACACACATACACACGCACACACGCGCACACGCAGCCGGCCTTTCACCCTGTCATTTCATATGTGCATCCTGGTGTCACTCACTCTCGGGCTGATGGTGTCAAACCTGCGACTGGTGGAAACACAAGCTGAGAGAAAACAGCAGCCAGGGAATAATAACTGTTGCCGTTTCATAATATCTCTTGGTGTAATTCCCATGCAGTGAGATCTTGAATCTTGAAATGATCGTCTCAGCAAAGTGATGTCACGTTCTCTCTCTCCCTCTCTCTCTCTCTTTTTTTTTTTTTACAGACAAACAATCCTGACCGCTTCGCTTTCTATTGAATTTACAGCGGTGTGTGTTTCAGATCAATGAATGATTCTCAGAGTGCCACACAGACGTTACCTTGGGATAATAATGTAGCAATGTCAAGACTGTCATTTTTAATATTTATGGGTGCAATTCCGACAAAACATCCTGACAGCATAGTGACAAGTTCGTCCCTGGGGTATCTTTCAGGCTTTGCAGCACTCCTCCGTAGTCATGAACATAATGGCGACGTGACTGACAGCTTAAATACAAAATGAATGGCTTCCCAGATGCTTACTTTAAGTGTGATCTTGAAGGATTAATGTCCTCCGCGGGAACCTTGAGATTTTCTAGCGAACAGCATAATTGAATCAATGAAAAATTTCACTATCAACACATTTTGTTTGTGTGTATGTGCACGCGTGTGTGTGTGTATGTGTGCGTGCGTTTTTGCCGCCATCCCGAAATGAGCTGTCAGCTCATTGGTTGATCATTTGCACAAACCTTGATGTTAATTTCATGCACTGTGGCTAACATGGTTCATCCGAAATGCTAAATAGATGCCTCAGATGGCTTGAGTCTAGCTTTTTCAAAAATGTTTTCAATGATTTTTAACGTTGTGAGGTTTCGCGCAGAGGTCACTCAATTATACCTGGGAAAGCATCAATACAGCACAGTGCGTGTTGGAAATCATCACGGACGTTCAAGCACTCACACGACTTCATCACATTTGAAGCGTCTGTGTCCTGTCCGACCACATTTTTCAAAACTTATCATTATTAACCACTAATTTAAGCCTAAATTGCCTTTCCAGGCTGTGGGATATTGAGGGAAGTTCAGCCAACAACAACAGTGCACAAGCGTAGCTGCTGAGAATATAGCGGAGGCTCCCATTTTTCCTCACTCCCCATCCATCTCTTTCCTTCTTTTGGCTTAAATTACAGATGATAGTACATTATAAAAGTTGTCTCGTCCTTCGTACGCTCCTTTGGTGGCCCTCTGTGCTCAAGGAGGAGCAACAAAACTGGAACACCATCAATAATGTAGCCTTCCAGCGGCTCTTATCTCCGTCCTCCCTCCGCCCTCATCTAATTAGTCTCTTCAAATTTGCTTCCCGTCCCTTGTTTTGATGATGTCATGGCAAGAAGCCACACGCCTCAAAACATGAATGGAGAATGTATCTTAACTAGCCCCTGGAGCTAAACGCTTTGCTGCTGCTACAAACACACTTGCTTTTGATCCTGTGATACGTTTCACGCCAGGTACTGCCTGTGGATTTTCACGTCTCATGTGTTGCGTCTCACAAAAAAAAAAAAAAAAAAAAAAGAAAATAAATCTCTTTCAGTCAGCTCAGCCCAATTTCATCCACAGATGCGCCACACAGTTCAAAACAAGTCCGCAAGGCATGGGGTGCAATTATTCAAGTTTCTGACCCTTGGAGCAAATTAGAAATACTGTTTTCGCAAACTCTCGTTCCAACAACCCTCCAGCCTCTTTCAGCGCATAGCAAGCGAGGCTGGAGAAATCCACCAGGCCATGGAGAGACCTCGCCCGGATTCCCTTTGCCAGCCTGCATGACAACCTCATCCTTGCGCGTCTCCCCACTTGTCACAGTCACCCTGCTGGTTTCCATAGAGAGTGTGACAGTCTGTGTGTGAATGAAGCTCTGGATTTCCTGCTCCGGACTCAAAATCAGAGGCTTCGGATTGCCTATGTGGCATCATCCACTTAAGGAGCACCAAACAAAAGCTAGATGGCGGCATGTAGCGGCCGGATGCTTGTTGTTTCAGTGTTTTGCTTTGTTTACATTTTGTTAATGCACGTTATATCCATACTCACCACCCCCACATTCTGCCAGGCCGATAACATCTACAACCGGCACGAGCCTCTTAACATCGGTTCAGCCCTGAGAGAAGTATTTCCACCGAGCACCTCCACTTCCACAATTTACCAGCAGACATAGCGAGGAGTCCCGGTGCCCCG
>OMPJ01017405.1:61584-94694 GCA_900312935.1 Carapus acus
GGGTGGGACTGAAATCACTGAAAGGGCCCACTCCACATTTTTCCCTCCTGCCTCGGGGAAATGCCAATGCAGTGGAAAACTTGCGCCGGCTCTCCGGGCGTCTTGCAGTCGAGATTGAGTTTTGCCTCCGCATAGCCACACAGAGCAAACTGCAAATTTAACACTGTCATTCTATCACCGCCACAGCTGCACGCGAATAATCGGGAATGAGTGGCAACCAGTATGCATCGGGGAGTGAGTGTGTGCTCGCTGCTGTGGGACCGCAACCCCTCCTCCTCCCCTCCTCAACGAAGAGGGGCCATAGCTGGAGGCTCCACGGGGGAAAGTAAGATGCTGGGACTCAATCACATTCGGTCATTTCACTCAGTTATTGTGCTTAAAACATGTTTAAGGTAGTTTGAAGATGGTGGGACAGGGCAGGCAAGGACACTCACCACACATATATATACATATATCATTTATGAATATATTATACGTACTATTCCAGTCAGTCTCAGCCCTACAAGTCTTGCATTAACTCCCGTTCTCTCTAAAAAATCCCATTCTCAGCTGACTAACAAGATCAATGAAGCAACATCTAATATCATTTGCCAGGACAAATTGGATAAAACCCTCACAAATGATTTATTCCCTCTGTATTGTAACTGACCATTTCAAGAATATATCCAAAACAGAATTAAATCAAGGACAAGAATGTTGAATATCACTAAAAACAAATGGGAAATAACAACTGCATATCTGTCTGTGAACACTTTGACCTTTACAAAGACTGATATCCTCCTGTTTGGTGGCTACTTTGTCGTTTTACATAACGCAGAGTTGCCCTAAACTGCACTTAAGATTATTTCAAGATCCACTGATTTGGAAAACTTTATAGACCCGTTTGTAGATTTTAAAAATGGCAATGAGGCAATGAGCATATAATTAGATTTCTGCCTACACATGCTCGTTATACCCTCCTCCCCCCTCGACTCAAAATCATCCTCATTTTACAAATGGAGGCGCTGAATTAGAAGAGAGTGAACCGCCTCGGCCATAACTGCAAAGACATTAACTGAGATTGAGAGCAGACAGTGTTGTGTGTACATTACTTAAAATCATTATTCATGCCTCATCTAGTCTGCTAGTATAACAACCAATTTCTGGTGTGTGTGAGCCGAGTCCAAAAGGCCTAAGTGGTGGCATATGTTCCCTCAAATTAAGGGGCTGTTGAAGCGTGTGAACTGGCAACACTCTCAGCTATTCCCCAGATGGATGAAGATTTCCCAAAGGATGAGAACTTAACCTCTCCTCTCCGCTCCCACACCTCCCACTGATCTGAGGCTCCCCGTGTCTATTGGATATCAAAGTCCTGCTCTGTGACCTTGGCGGGGCGGCGCCTCTATTACGGGGAAAACGGCAATTCTGTGTGAGAAGAGGATGAGGGCTTCGATACGAGACGGCACCCTCGGAGGAGCGGCACGTCAGGAGGCGGGCGGTTGCGTTGTCTGCTTGGGGAAAAGCCTCCCATCCATCAACAGGTGGTCAAGTACACATACTTGTGCACTTGAGCCTACGTTGAAAAAAAGGTCAGAACTCCGCAAACTGATTTGTGGCATCATTTTTTTTGAGGCTCTGTCTGGTATTCACATAATGGATTAGGACAAATATGAAAAATCGGACTGTTGCCTGTGATGTACAGTTTGCATTTCTATAGGAAAATATCAGTTTTTCAATCTGTGAATTGAATATTTCAAATCAATTCAACCATCGCGGGTGACCAGATAGGAGACATGGTATTCTAAAAAGACAGGGAGGAGCGAGTTATACCTTGTAACACTGATGCTATTTAGTGTCAAAATTTGTCATCCGGATATAGTAGATCTCAAGAAATAAGAATACAAAAGTAGTGAAACATCAGAAGGTGTGTCAGGGCTTGCCAGCAGGCGTCTCGGGGTCATTTAAGAATCTATGACATTAAAGTCACAAAGGCTCCATGGCTTTCTGCTGAGAGTGTTTCCAACAAGTGCAGCGATAACACAAATGGCACCCAAAACCATTAAAAGAAGCTAATTCAACATTGCATCAAATACCTCAAAATGGTAAATTAAAATCATTTTGCCTGGAGATATTACGGTAATGGAGCATCCCTGTGGCACCATCTTGTTTATCAAGGAAATCCATCACAAAGCACAAAGACACGTAATCAATTCGAAAGCTGCAGAAAGTGAAATACAATTAAATAAAACAATGGCTCACTTAGCCTAATACAAAACTGTGGGAGGTAGGAGGAAACTGAACTTATTTACTATGCGGGTGGTAATTAGAGATACACACCCAATTTAGCTTTTTAGGCATCCACACAGAAACTGTGTGTGTCTGTGTGTGTGTGTGTGTGTGAGACCGCCTGGTGTGCATAGCAATTTTCCCGAAGCCATTTCGCTTTAGGTCTTGCAGCCATATCAATAAATCTAACATGGATGAGGGGAGAGTGCTTATCAATTGAAGTGGTGCATTACCAGTCTCTGCTCATGGAGACTGGTTTGCTACTCCACACTGGACTAGGAAAAAAAAAATCAAAAATATATATTGTATTATCTAGATAACAACAGCGAGTGTTTATCTTTACCAAGGATCAGAAAGCCTGCAGTGTTTCATTAAGGATGGAACGACTGGAAATGAACTGTGATGGTACTTGTGCATGGAGACGGAACATTTTATTCACTGTTGTGAATATAAAGAGACAAAAACATGTCCAATGAGAAGCATGGTTGTAGAATAAGACAGATTCGGACCTTAAAAAGATAAAATAAGACAAATAAGTCTTCTAACATATTCTTTGCAAAGGTGTGATGGGCACAGCTGATTGGAAAGGTTGTAATTAACAAGGTGAGGGGGGTTGGACACAGATGGGACAAGACTCATGGAGGGTTAAAGAAATGGACACATACTATACATAGACAAAATCAGGCATCTGGGCGGACTAGTGTCTCCACTCTCGATGCAACCGTGACTGCATGTGGTTGGTTTTCTCTCTCCATAAAAAAAGATGGCGGTGCCCATTACGACACCTCAATGCTTCCAGCAGACTGGAGCCTAACAGGGAGGGAGGGATGGAGGGAGAGAGGGAGGAGAGACTTCCACAGCAGGAGCTGTTTGGAGCTATTGTGGTAATTAACAGCCGAGCGGACGTCCTGGCCCAGTCCATCTAATCACGCTCTCACCCTCCCCTTTCTCCCCGATGTCTTTCTCGTGGCCTCGGTCAGTAATTTGTTCAAACTCTGCATCTTTATCTCTCCTCTGTGTCTCCAGACAGGCCAAAGACCAAAGGAGGGAAGGACTTTGTAATCATTTTAATTAATGGCCGTCCATTTAGTCCAGCTGCTTGACTCACTGGACCCCAGACCAGTCGCATGTGAAAATACAGAGTTTAATAACGACAAATCCACACGAGATGTGGATATCCAGCAAAATCTCTCGTCAGGATTTCCAATTACTGACTGCAGAAACACACAGGATCTCACCACTATGAGCAGAATATTCTCCAGCAATCAAAACCACATAAAAAATGTAAGAAAATATAGTCAGTGTGAACATTTTGGCAGATTTGGGGCATTTTTGGATGATTCAGATTCACTCTTGTTTCATTCCTCATTTTCTGTACCTGCCGCTGTAGTGTGTACTTCAGTGCACGGTTGTGTAAGACCCCAGACGGTAGCAGACTTGGAATACTGCAAGCAGCAGATGTGAGTGTTACTAAACAGCATTTTAGGGGATGTGTTGGGGAATGTTGCGGAGACTGCAGAATCAGCTTTCGCATTCCACGCAGAGTAACTGGATGTGTTGCCTGTTAGTCGTGGGGGAGGACCTCGGTTGGAGCATCAGGTGGTTTAACCTGTGGTTCTCCACGCAGACTAAACTCAAAATATCAATTTACTCAAACCTACATGGCTGAGATCTCCAAACGCCGTCTCGCAGACTGAGATGGTTCGCTTGAAACGCGGCACCATTTCTGAAGACCAGCAATTACTCCACTTGTGAATTAATTCCTCATGGCGGCCCCGACCGTCTGCTATTTTAATCCGCAGCCTCGGAGGACGGTCGGGGAGCAGAGTGTGTGCAAACACTACACTGATATGTGAGCCCTCTCACCTGACAGGTGTGTTATGGACCGCAGAGGTGAAGAGGGGAGAGGCTTAAGAGGGTAAAGAGAGGAGCAGACGCTCCCTAATTACCATCAGGCAGCCGGAGCCGCTTTCCTCTCAGACTGGGAGGACCGACCTCCTCCATACCTCCACTCATACTTTACACATAACCCTACAAAGAGCAAGGTTCTCTCTACACCTCGGCTGGATATTCACATATTACACGGAAAACGCGGTTATCTTGTTCATTCCTGTTCCGCCACGGATTCCGTGTCGCTTTTCGTTTGCCAGTTTTCCCTCACCGCTGACCTATTTCTGCCTTATTACCCCCTGCCTGCAGTGGCCCCCAGCACTGAGCCGACCCAGTAACCCCCCGCAACACCTGGCCACCGGCTCACTGAGCGCCGGACCGGGGCTGAGGGGTTGGACTAATATTAGAAATAACGACAGCCTCGTCTTACATTTGTGATGGATGCCTGCGTGCAAACTGGCCTTTTGTTTTCATTTCTAGCATATCTGACGACTCGCCCCATTTCTGTTTCTTGATCCAGCTACAAATGCTGTTGCACAGTTCTTCCTTTTGGATCTACAAACATGTTATGCAGGATTTTTGAGTCAGGCGCCGAATATATTTCATATATATCGCCAGCACGGAATTCTGGGCCACTGCTTTTCATAATGGAATTATGATTCTGGTCACTTTTACAATCCCTTTCAAGCTTCACACACTTTTATTCATCCCATGGTTGTCACAGAATTGGATATGGGAAAGATGTGTTTAAACACAAACAAAATAAAACACATTTATTTGTCATGTACAATATACATCAGTGTCTCCATGGTACAAATTAGTGTGCGTGAAGACCTGTTGTGTATCACAGTATAAAAGGTTTGGAGCCTGTGTTTTTGAAGTAATGTGCTCTAGATCTTAGACTTGAGGGTTGTTAAAATCTTTAATCTGCAAATTCGATCCCGGCTGAATGGAAGAGTCTCGCCCATGCAGCTTTAAAACTGGAGATTTACGCAACGAATAAGCTGAAATCCCAAAACTCGAATCATGCTTCGTTAAAATTTGATAGTTTCAAGATACTCTGTATTTATTTATTAATGCTCGGCTGCAAAGGGTTCCTGGTGAATTAATACTGAGATTGTGAAAAATACAGTTTCCTTGGATATTTCAAATGAATCCATTACTTCATTGTTACCCTCCACCTGAAAAAGCAGCACGTGGTTTTGTTTCCATGACAGTATAACACGGTTTGAGTGAGGATTTGATATTTGAGGAGGAAATATTTGAGGAAATCAGGAGTGGCAGAGTATGTTAAGGCGCTGCAGGACAGAACAGGATGATAACAAGACTGCAGCGAGGTGTGCGGTCGGAGTGACAAATGAACTCTGGGTCAGAGTGGGGTTACATCAGGGATCTGGCCTGGGACACCTCTTGTTTGCAATGGTGATGGACAGATTGACAGATGATATCAGGCCCAATGGACGATGATGTTTGCAGACAACATTGTTGTGCCGAGTGTAGAAGACAGGTGGATGAGAACCCGAGGAGGTGGAGGTTTGCACTTGAGGAGGAACAGAGGAATGAGAGTCAGCGGGAGCAAGACGGCAGACGTTTCTATGAATGAGAGAGAGGCTGGTATCATTCCAGAAGATGAAGGAGCAGAGAAAGTGAGGAGGGAGGACTTGAAATGCCTTGGGTCAGCCATTCAGAGTGATGGACAGTGTGCAAGAGAGGTGAAGAATAGAGCGCAAGCAGGGTGGCATTGGTGGAGGAGAGTGCTAGGAGTGCTTTATGATGGGAGAACAGCAGCTGGACTGAAATGGAAGGTTTAAAGATGGTGGTGAGAGCTGCCGTGATGTTTGGGTTAGAAACAGTGGCTGCGTCTGAGAGACAGGAGGCCGAGAGGGAGGTGGGAGACGTGAAGATGCTCCGGTTTTCCCTGAGAGGAACCAGGTTAGACAGGATTCGAAATGAGATCATCAGAGGGGCAACTAAGGTGGAGCGAATTGGGGAGAAGGACGGAGAGGCAAGATGGAGACAGTTTGGTCCTGTATGCGGAGGAGACATTGGACAGAGCTTGTTGGAGATGGAGCTGCCAGGTAGGAGGGCAAGAGGAATACCACAGAGGAGGGTTGTGGATGTAATTAAGGAAGACAAGAGGGCAGCAGGTGTCTCAGTGGCGGGTTGGAGGGACAGAGCGAGGTAGAGACAGATGACCCGCTGTGGCGCCCCCTGAAGGCCGCAGGCGAGTGAAGGAGGAGATGAAGAGTAATTAGAAAATGAGATACATGGATAGAATGATGCGATAGCGTCAGGCGACTCTTCATTATCGTTTGGTTGTGGAAACTGCGGCGATAAAAATCAATTACACTGAAGAATATGGGGTAAAATTCATCCTGACACGGAATTAGAAGGATCCTTTTCGGACAAACACGCATGCTCACACAAACAGAGACGTACACACTCGCACACAAATGCTGCTCGGCCACTCTCTCTTTTCCGGCTTTACATTTGTCTTTTCGGAGATTATGCAAATAGAATTGTGCATTAGTACAACAATGATGCATCCCTAATTGAACCCACAGATACTGCCAGACAGCACATTATACTGCAGAGATTTAAATTCAAATAGAAATTCCACTTGATTTATTAAAAGCTATACTCACATGCAAGTTTTGTTAAGCAGCATTCCACATGACATTAAAAAAAATGTTTTTATTATTTCATTTCATAATTTTGCCAACATTATGTCCTTTCAGCCTGGGGAACCAACATTTGTTTTCCCTTTAACTACGTAAAATAAACAAAATGCTCCTCAGACAGTCTGCCAGAGACGAGATGCGACTCCCCAGGGGGCCTGCACGCTAATGACCCATAAATAAATATAGAACGTCATCAACTCATTAATTGCGGCATAGATCCTGGAGTAAGTGTTTCCTCTCCCCGCACGTCACTGCGCGTGTTCCAACGAGGGGCCCGATCCTGTGATAGAGGGCGTCCATTAGCGTGTTATTTATGCTGTCGTAAATCAACTAGTTGTTAAGGTTAAAAACACCCAAACATTTATTACGTGCTATAAACAATCCCTCAAACGGCGGAGAACATTCCTGTGATGTAAGCTAACGCACTGAATCACAGTCGTTCTGTCACACCTCTGCCTCCCAGGAATTTCAGCCCTGCCCCAGATCGCAAAACGTTCTTTTTGATTCCAGGGCTGTCAAACTATTTATTTTCTAAATCAGGCTTAACATCAGAATTTCCGTAGTAGCGACTCGCTGCGTTTTTTAAAACGCACGTTTACACACCCATTACTTTGCACTGCAAGACTTTGTACTCTATATTAACGATACAAAGCAATTCTTACCAGAGTCACTGGAATGAGAATCAATTAATCGATCGTTAACATTGATTCTCTCTAAGAGGGAAAGAATAGTAGAAGCTTCGGTCATGATTGAAGTCTGACTTTGTTTGTTTGTTTGTTAGCCGCTCTTGGTTCCTTTCACGGCTTAACTGCTGTGATGACTGTATGTTGGCACTGTGATGGAAGAAGTACAGATGCCCAAAACCTCATCATATAGACAATTTTCTCTCTCTGCCACAAGTGGATGGCCTTTAAATGGGCCAATTAGTATTCCAGGCTTGAAGGCAAGACAAAGCTGGTAACGTCTAGCCGTCAGTCTGGGAAAGTGCTTCTCTATTCTGTGCATCAAGGCTCGGCTTTATGCTCCAGCGGCAGAGCAGATTGTAAACGGATGCGGATGAAAGTGGTGATCTGAGGATTTCCTTCTCTGAGAGTCGTGGGAGAATCTCTTTTTAATCCAGTCTGATATGGCTGTGCGACTCTCAGGCTCTTTTACCGAGTGACATTTTGCTCTACTTCATTCAAGCTTAAGTAACAGTTGAGGAAGAAGGCATAAACGAAAAGCCTTCGGCCTTGTTTACCATTATCCTCATTTCATGTTAGTGCTCTTTAGGATAGATAAACAAACGCCCACAGCTTTTACTTTCGATGCAAAGAAATTTGCCTGTATCCGAGTTACACATTTGTTAATGCGTTTTAGCAGCAGAGAAATTACTTCGTTTCTCCCCTGGGTGCTTCTGAAATCTGCCTCTAACCTAAACTAATAAGGTTTTCAAAGGCGTTTTCTTACACGGAGAGAACTCTCCTTTGCTGCAGCTTATTCAGATTAAGTGGAAAGTCAAACCTTTCCAAAATCAATACCGTTGCTTGCTCTGAGTTTTGGTCATTGACTTCAAATCCTTCACATTTATGATTTCTGGAATTATTGACAAATGCATTTCTGTAGATTAATGTACAGCGGTGGTGATGTAACATGGCTGATATAACGGGTGGCTGTTCAAACAATGTCTCTCTTTAACTTAATACTAGATTTCTGTAATTTGCTCATTGTCAACTATTCACAGATTAAACAAAAGAAGAATAAACGACAAGAAATATGTATATATAGTTCATTAATGATCCTCAGCACTGATGATGACTGTTAAGTCATACGTAGTGGGTAGTACGACCATGATATGTCTGATGTTCTACCTACATACCTTGAAAATACCTGCATACGTTCTCATCAAAAGGACTTCTGAATCAGAATCACTTTGATATCTCACATAAGGAACAGAAATACAGAAAGATCAAAAAGCTGAAAGGGCATCAATAGGTCACAGTACAGAGAAGAGAAAAAAGAGAAACGGATATGCTAAAGGAACATCCTCATCACCTGTTTATGGAACAGCAGACCTACACGTGCCGAGCCTCACATATGAGAAATGGTATGATATAATAACGCCACTTTCCCTATCAGTGAGACAACATCTGTACCCCTTAGCAGAGGGGCTACAATGGAGGACCGCCCTAAGAGGGATGGCAGGCATGCAGCAGGTGCCTGAACCAGGGTACAAAACAGGATTATGAAATCTAGAATCCCTAATCAATTTTCATAACGTGTATTTGACCCTTCTGAAGTTAGCAGGTCTCCAAAGCAGAGCATAGGTCTTCAATAGGGGGTACTATTGTGTTGTTGCACATTTCTGTTCATTTTATAGACGGTATACAGTCGGCATTCCCGGTCCAGCTCTCCACCAGGGTGAAAAATGTAGAGGACACTGGCATTAGCATCAACGCTCTGCTTGTTATTTTCTCCATGTCGTCAAATGCAGACTCATCCGTTGTTCCCTGCGCCTCATCCTCCGTGTATGCTGAGATTAACTCCACCCATGTGCAACGTTACACACACGGATAGCAAGTATGTAAAAAGGATGGAATGTAGGAAAAAGTGGAGGGTTGGAGGGGAAAAAAAAACATAATTTTGTGTTCCCGGGAGTATCGGCTTAGCCGTGCGTTTACTTCACGGCAGAAAGGGTGCACCCGAAGTAAGTTGTCAGTCTGTCAGCTCAACCCCAAAAAAAAAAAAAAATTGAAGGGAGAAAAAAAAGAAAACAGCCGCATTCACGTCTCAAGGCAAATTCTGATTTTCCAATTCATCTGGCCTGCGTCTCATTGGGCTGTGGAAGAAGGATGGAGCAGCCAGAGAACAGAGTGAATGTGTGAACTCCATAGCCAGACAAAGTCTTTTTTACCAAAGTCAATCTTTTTGAGAGGTCTGAGGCTTCCTTATCAAATCAGCGCTTCATTTGCTTTTGGTTCTATAACTAGTCGGAGCGGAGAGATTTCAGGATACTGTCTGTCTGAGGTCCTCCACTGATCCCTGGCTATGTAAACTGAAATCCCTCAGAGCACCACAGATAACATCCACTCTCTCAACCATGGCTGAAATGCCGGTCATCTCATTGAATTTGTCTATTTTTCCCATCATGCACATCAGCGTAACGGCACCCTATGGGCAAAGTAATGACCCCAAAGCTCAATTCCTGTAAAGTGAATTTTGCTGAATAATTACCCCACATAATAATGAGCCGTTATCCATTTCCTGGGGTTGCTGCATTCATTTTCTAAAATGCCTATTAATTTGTTCTTATGAATTGTCTTGTAACCATTCTCAGTCAAGGCATGTTTTGGGATTATGAATACAGAGTTAATGCACAACAGGGTTTATCCTGCTTATTTCTCTCAACGGCATGGCCTCATTTGCATCATTCATACATCACTGATGGTCCTTTGAGCAGGACAAGTGTATTAATCCACCACCAAAGAGGAGGACAGTGCATCCTTGATCTGATATTTGAGGTGCTGATGTGCATATTGAAGAAAGGAAAACAAAGTCACGTTGGTAAGTCTGTAAAATGACAACAGATAGATAGACTTACATCTTCTAAGCATGATGGATCTACGTCGACATGTATAACCTTTGGCATTCCATTCACAGACAGAAAACAAGTAATCTGCATCGATTTTGTAATTGCGATGCCATGAGCTGTACAACTAGTTACACGTTTCTGGCTTTCCTTCATATCAAGTTTCTCTTCACTTTTTCGATAACCGTGAAAAATCACACATCCGGCAAAAGTTTCCACTTGACATACAAAGCCTCCATTTCCCATCACACAGTTTATCTTCCTTTTTGCTCTGGACTCCAAACCAACTGCAGTGGAGCTGAAGAAGGCTGAAAAGTTTGGGTGGAGTTGTGTTAGCTCTGCATTGCAGTAAAGCCTCTGGTCCCTGGTCACGCACAGGGATTTTATATCTGAACTGTTTTTTGAAAAACTACATTTGTACTTCAACAACTTTGCTGGTACTTTTACAATTTCTTTTTGCAAGTAACTTTTCTAGACATGTGTCCCCTGGCATGTTGAAAAACCTTTGCGCAAGCTCCTTTCTCAATCAGTAGGACCAAAATATACACAATACATGTGAATATTAACATGTCATCCTGTCATATCAATGTATTTGATTGCGTGTTGAAACAGAGTTCCGCCCTCGTGCTCTGATCTTCATCACAAATAACATTTCTAACCAGAAAAAAAGGGGCGGGCGAGAGGAGAGAGGCACCGGAGAGGAATGTGGGGAAATGTGACACAATGGAGGTGAACGCCGAGAATGTGACATTCAGAGGAGCAGACGGAACGATGGGAACGAGGAGTTTCCGCCACACTGTTGTCCCCTTCAATTACCTACGGGAGGCATGCAGGTTCACACACAGAGCGGCGTCGTATTATCTGGGCCTGCTCGCAGCATCCAGCCACAACGCGGGAAAACATCTCGCATGGCGGCGTAACAAGGTCTCTCTGCATTACACCGGCTACTAATTTGGGGTGCCACAATAACACATACTAATGAATAGGAAAGACTTCAAAATGATCATTTTAAATCTTTGCCACTAATCTTTTTCTCATTAATTGCGATTAATCACACTGTTAATGGCATGATAACAAAAATCTATCTATCTTTCTATCTATGCGTCCGTCCCTTCGTCCATCCGTCTATTCATCTATCTATCCATGAATCAATCAATCTAACTATCCATGAGTCAATCAATCTATCTATCCATGACTGCATCAATCTATCTATCCATGACTCAATCAATCCATCTATCTATCCATGACTCAATGAATCAATCTATCCATGACTCAATCAATCAATCTATTAGTCTATCCATGAATCAATCAATCAAACTATCTATCTATCCATGACTCAATCAATCTATCTATCCATGACTCAATCAATCAATCTACCCATGACTCAATCAATCTATCTATACATGACTCAATCAATCTATCTATCCATGACTCAATCAATCAATCTATCAGTCTATCCATGAACCAATCAATCATCTATCCATGAATCAATCTATCTATCTATCTGACTATATCCTATCTATCTATCTATCTATCTATCTATCTATCTATCTATCTATCTATCTATCTATCTATCTATCCATCCACCCATCTCTATCTATACATCTGTCTATCTATCTGTCTATATCTATCTATATATCCATATATTCTCTTGCTTTTGTAAAATTATATATGAATCCTGTCTAGCAGCTCACCGAGTCTCTTTTACTGCAGAGCCATCTACAGTATATTATCACCTACACAATTCTGCCTTATGGCTTCCTTAGTTCTTGCTCCCTTTAAATACATCTCATATTCAACTCCGGCAAAAATGATAAGAAGAATATCGCAAACCGAGCATTCACTGTCTGTACATCATTTCCCGAAGCTCCTCCGAGCCTCAACTGTCAGGCAGTGTCAAAAATATTCTGCACCGACGCAACTCAAGCCTCTGCCATTTAATTGGTTTCTGAGATAAGGAATTCCTTCTCTTGTAATGTGGATGACTCAATTCCTGATCTTGTTAGGAAGCTTTTAGGGGATGGAAGGGGGTCCAGATCCAGGCGCGGAATGTATGCGTGAATATGAGCTGCCATTAAATGGCATTCCTCATCTCTGATAAGGGTTTGGAGCGGATATGACATACGGCGTCTGTTAGTGCTCCGGGCTGAATGACGGGGAAGAAATGCAAAGAGAAAAACAAAACAAATGTAGAGGCCGCGGCAAAGTCAAGGCAATCTGACTGCTGCTGCATGACGGCACATTTTGTGAAAAAGTACATTGAACGGTTCTAAAATGGTACAGATGACGTCACCTTAAGGCTCCAACTTGGTGCGTTTTCACTATCGTGACACAAACATTCCTCCAATTTTGCCAAATTTCAGACCTCCTCCCTTTGATTTCCACCTCACGACCACGACCACGGTTACTTTGAAGTCGCAGATACCTTTAGAAATTTCCGCAACATCGCAACCCCACGCTCCAAAATAATATCTGCCAATTGCGGGCGCCAATTTGCAAATGCTGGCTCGCGAGGACGGCTGCGTTCTCAGAGGTAGAAAAAAGGTGTCCGACCCTCAGAGGTACAGCTTGGCAGACCCCTTTTTAGTCATCTCGGTTATTACACGGGTCATTTCATGTGCGATACAAAGCACCCTGCTAGCCTTTATTTGGACAACACCTGGCCTAGTTGTGAACCTCTGCAGAAATTAGATACTCGCAAATGCTATCGTGGTAGTCTTCTTCCCCAGCACCCAATAACAAATCAAGTTAGAAAGCATTAAGATATTTCCCAAAATTGAGCCCTAGATGAGTCTGATTTCTTATTGGATGTGCTGATCCACATTGAAGATGTCGCCTACTGCCAGTCACTGCGATACAGCCAATGTTCTCTAGCTTCTCTGAGGGTAATACGCCGAGAAATCAGATGGAAAAGAAAAAAGATACACAATGGGCCACTTGATATGCATTGCATCCACTGCCGACAAATACTCTCTTTCTGAATGATTTCAAATTCCAGCTGAGACAATTTAGGGAAATCATTAAATGAGATTTATATTTTTGGTTTACTTGCCCACCCCCCACGTCGCCACGTGTGTGTGGGTGTGAGAGCAAAAATGACGCTCCCTGTAATCACATCCAATGCGACAGACGTGACGGCCTGAAATTGAAACTTATGATCACCTTTGTGCGCCATTTATGTTGTTTGGGTGTTATTGTGTAAGAAGAAAATGAGCTACGTGCCTTTCACGTTGATAACAATACATTGACTATGCTGGAAAGCAAAATTGGTTATGTGGATATTAGTTAGCATTACTTAGTCACTGCTTAAACTAATTGCCCGCAAGGTTTTCTTGTCATTTAAAAGCAAATAAAAAATGTAAGACAATTGCAACTGTGTGTGATAGGATGCTTCATATACACATATGAGAGCGCTCTTAACATTCATTTTACTGTTTTACTATTGATACCGATTTAGACAATGGTGATTTGGTGGCACAAAATACTGCAAGAGATGTTTTGTAAGTTTAAGCTCAGAATCAGCACACTGGATTTATGGAAATTCTGTCTAGCTTACTCCAGTTTACTCGCTTGTACGTTATCAGTAAACCTCTAACACCAGCTGCACACAGCGGTGGCTTTAATCGCGAGATTTAAAGAGTGTTTACATGTATCAAGCATCGTTTACATTAAAAAGGTTGGTTGGCTGACGCAGTCGATATAATACCCAAACTGAAGCCCTCAGTGAGTGTTAATCCTCCCTCTGACTTGAAAGTCGATATCTAAGATGACAATTTTAAAAAATAAACTGTCCTTTCCTGCTTTCCTTTCAACATCAAGGTCATTTTGTGTCTCTCCGCGGAATCATAATAAAGCTGCACATCTCATAGGTTTTCATCGTGGATAGGTGGACCTCAAGGTAACTTAGAGGCACCAGACTGGAAATGTTGCATTGAGAATAATGAGGTTTCTGAACTATTACCCCCATAATGGGGACAGTAACTTGATTTGTGAGCGACTGTGTACAACCGGTGTCAGATTCTTAAGGAGAGAAAAAATCTGCTCCTACGACCCTCAGTCGATGGTTCTGGCCACATTTTCCACCATGTTATGTTTCATTCTTAGCATCGGAGTTGTTTCATGAACTGATCAACCAGACAATATGATTATATATTATTACCACTGAGGCAAGTATTTTGCCCCCCATTTCATATCTGATACAGCCGATTGTAGGTAAGATTTGTATTTTCTGCAAATATAATTCTGACCTCACAATTTAGAGAGAGCACTGTTTAGTTCTGTAATTTTCATCATCTTCGAATTATCTTAATACCCCCATAATGAGGGATCAGAGAGCTCGACGGACCTCATTTGTAGCAGCAACAGTGCTGCTGTCTGGACTGTAACTAATAACAGTAATCTCTGACAACTGGCGGGCAAAGAAAAGCTTCAACAAAGCCGACTTGCAATTTTCTTTTCTCTATTCCCCATCACTCCTCCAGAGCAAAAGGCCAAAATGATCGCGGGCCACTCAACCCAAAATACACCAGTTTTGCCAGTGACATCTGTGTTATCTCTCCTAAGAAGTAAAATCTCCTGGATCCAAAAGGCGCTGTGATGTGGCGGAGTGAGAAACGCTCTTGTGATGCTCTGAAAGGGGAGCAACACGTAATTAGGTGCCAGACATCAAAACACACAGCTTGAGACGCCATCACGGCTCAGCCACCGCGAGAGCCAACAGTCCTGTCAACACGCAATTTTGACAAACCGGCGTCGATGTTAAACGCACTGGAACACGCCAAGAAAAACACCAATGTGCTGTCAGAAGTTGAACTAGATTCAAGCAAGCCTATGAAAAAAACGTGATCATAACCGTACGTATACATCTATCTATACTTATTTCTATTTCAACCATATATTCTGATCTCAGAAATGTCCCCCAGCTAAAGGTCAATCTAATCTTAGCATATCTCAAGAAAAGACACTGCCTCCATTAGCTAAGCATGTGTCTTAGCAGAAACTGGTCAAGTCATAATATTGAAATGATGCCAGAAGATGATGCAAGTCAGGGAGAAAACTTGGAAAGAAAAGAACGAGCTGGATTGTAACTCTCAAACTCTGTTGGTGATAAAAGACGGCCACAGTATACCGGAATTCTTGCAGATGCATTGTGTGGAAACGAGCCACGTTGTAAAAAACAGCAGCGAGAATTAAGGGCGGCAGAAGTGGAGAGCTTTGCCGGGGCTGTTTCACTTTCAGCGGAATACAAAGCAGCAGTCAGAAGCTATATTACCTGCAACCGACGCCGATGTGAGGGCAAAATGAAGGTAGCAGGCATGACAGGAATGCAGAGGACGAGGATGACGAAGGCGGGGGCCTGTGTAGTATCAACAAAATCAGCAGCCCGAGCGAGAGGTAGAATTGGGAGAGATACGTCGACAGAGGAGTGAAGCAAGAGGTGTTTGTGGGGATTTTTGTCAAATGCACATACAAAAATGTGTGAATATCAAACAAAGTTGTCCAGAGAAAGTTACTTATATTTTCAGGCGTCATATTTTAGCGAAATGTAGTATCTTAATGACGCAGGACTTGCAATTTCCTCTCAGTATTCTGAATATTGATGAGGAAAAGCTTCACTGCACATTTTTAATGGACAATAACAATAAAAACGATGACAACATTTTGCACAATGACTAATTTGTACGTAAATACCAGGGTGACTTGCACCAGCTACGGTACAGGAGAGGCAATGTGGTAAAACCACATATTGACAGCTGGAGGCCATATTCGGTCCTTTCATCGAAATGAAACACAAATGAAAAGATGTTTAGTTTTTGCCTCAGTAGACACAGAACAATGAATAACAAATGTTTGTGGCAAGGAGTAAAGAATGTTTGCAAATTGAGACAAAGATTTGTCCAATCGTGATTTCAGATTGTCAAAGGTAATGCTGCAATGTGACACGATAAAGCAACAGATTACATTTATGCACCAGTGAAGCTTCAAGGGAAGAAAATAGCAACTGTGAGCTGCAGCAATTTTTTACATATTGATATAAAAAGATAGAGATGAGGACAGGAAAGGAAAAAAAAACAGGGCATGGCATGAGAGACAAATGTAAAAATGAAATAAGTGAGAAAAAGAGGAGGGAGGGTCAGATATACGTGGGGGTTATGGGCAGAATAAACAGGAAATAACAAAATTACACATTATATTTTCAGGTCAGTCAAATTAACATGATAAACCTGTTCGATGCCATTACAATATTACAACTACCTCTCCTCAAAAGTCTGTTTATTGCCATGTCTGATACATTATGTCGTTACCAGCTTTGAAAGCTAAATGATATTGATATGAATCGGCTTTTGTAAAAATAGGACCATAAGTTCACAGTACAATCTCATCTTGGTGAGCAAAACTAACTCTAATGTAAACAGGTTTCCGCGCTCACCTAGATATTTCAAACGGAATATCTTCAGTCGCGACATTCTGGGAATTTGAATGATAGCGAAGGGCGTACAGCAGAGGCTCTTCAAAGAGGACGTATATTTGATTTAATGTGCAGGGACAGTGCCGAGTTAAGAGAACCGCCTCTGGTGTTTGGCAGAGGAGAACAGGAGGACTGTGCTACCAGAAGGGGGAGCGGCTTTTTTATCAGCGAACAGAGACGCGGGAGAGGAGTCAGAGGCGTGCTAAGAAGATTCAGAATAAGTGATAGGAGGCATGTGGTCAAGCAGTAAAATGGGCCACAAAGTGGACCCATAGTAACATAAAAAGAAGGAAGTGGTCCCCTAAAAATGGAGCCCTGGGGGTATGACAGAGCACCGAGTTTAATGAGCAGAGAGCTGCTATGCAGGGGGCCCGAAGTGAGAGGCCAGAAAGATGCTTTCATTCTGAATGCAGGGTAGTGAGGAGTGGGGGGTTGTTGAGAATCCAGATTCAGAATTCAGATGGAGGAGAATCCTTTGGAGCCTACCGCCATTGATTTTCAAAAATAATCTGTGGTTAAGGGACAACCCCATTGCACGCAGCACAACAAGGTTTATGTGTGTAAATTTCATCCACATGACATCTGTTCTCTGTGCTCTCCAAGATGAAGTACCGTTGTATGATGCTTTGAAAGATTCATAACGTATAAATGTGTCATTTGGATGTTATTAACGTGGCGATCGATACAAGTGCCACTTACTTCAGTCCAGAGCAGGGAAAAACATCTCAAACACCATGTTAACAAGATGAGGATTGGTCCAAGTCGACGACACTCAAGAGTTTGAGGTGCAACGGGTTAAGGAGTGTGAGTTTGAGGGCGTTCACAGACAGGAAACTAAGCTGACTGCAGGTCCTCAGAGGACACGTCTATAGACTTGTCTTCCATCACTTGGTTGGCGTTCTATACTGTTGTGTGTCGGATTGAAGGCAGCAACACACCAAGAGACTTTATAGACCATAGAAGATGAAGGTGTCAGGGGAGACGGGGGCGGGAGGAGTCACCTCCTACCTCTTGATGGCACTCTGGAACTTCAATGAAGTACTTTTAGTGGAAATCTGAGACCAGCAACATGCATCATTGAGCATCAGGGGTCTTTTGTTCCTATTACTTCTCCCATTGTAGGAGAGAGCTGAGGAGCTACAATGGTAATGGACACTGTGCAGCTTCTCAAACTAATGCAATACCCTGTTACTAACTTGCAATTCTATAGTCATGTAAAACCATGTTTGGACTTTACTTTGTATATTCTCTTTGCACATTGTTAAACAATACTGACAAGCTGTACTCCCTCAGTCTGGTGAGACGGAGAGAAACTGGACAAAAAAAAAGAAAATCACACTTAATAACTCTCTAAAGGGAGAGACTCACACTATTGTTAATTACACACAAGTACAATGTGTGTACATACCTTTTATCTGTCCACAGTTATCATGTTATGCAATAGAAAAGGATTACAGCAGGTGGGGGCTGCACCTGAGGGTTGTACCCCAGGTTGAGGTTGGGTGCCTTGCTCAAGGGCACTTTGGCAGGACTCAGGAGGCAAACTGGAATCCCTCCAGCCACCAGTCTGGCGTCCATACTTTGAACGCCCACCCTCCTCCTGTCCTCCGACAAAGTCCCTACACACTGAGCCACTATCGCTGCGCTCTACCACTGTCATTTCCTTTGGAAATGATAAGGCTCTTGTTATCTTATGTTATCTTATTGATTTCTGAAATGAAAGATAGAGGGAATGATGCTGAAGAAAAGGGAATCAGAATAAAAATGAAACCATGCTGGCTGGCAAAAACACACACTGATGTACTTTCTCATTTACCCTTGTGCGAAGGGTTTCCCAACAGGCGTAGTTGCCAGATTGGTGGTGCATGAATCACTAACAGCTTTGCCCAAGGCTAACTTCAACCTTTTCCGGTGGAATGGAACTGGAAGTACCTAGTGAATATCTCATTGTTCGGTACCTCATTTCATGAGGAGATAAAGACAGGCTTGCTCACTTGTTGCAATGAGGCGAAATCGGGGAAGGAGTGAGATCGTTTATTTCTTTGATCGCATGATGCTTCAAGTGGATGTCGGACCTAAAAGCTGAATACAGGCAGAAGTAAAGCGTAATGTATGGGAAATGTACCATTTACAGTGTTTCTCAGCACTCGTGTCTCAGTATCTATATGGTACTTGACAAAAGAGCATCCAGAGAGAGCACTGGCTTTGACAGAGAACGCTTTGAAAAGCTGAATTCTGTCTTACCAGCTGTGGGAGAGAGGCTACCTAGATATACAGTTATTACAAAAGTATATGAAGAGATGATGAAGAATCACTGACCAGGCAACTGCAGAGTATGTGGAGTTATAGGTGTAACAAAAAAAAAGAAGGGCATAAATATGTGTTGGTCCAGGGTGGAGAGACTACCCCATGATGCCACAGCCTGGAGTTTTTTTTATATAAAAAAGAAAATCCTACCATCTTCCATCTTTCTGCAATAGTTTGGAGTCTCCATCATGTGTCTGTTTACTTGTCCAATGAGTTTTGGAGGTAATGGTGTGGTAACTGTTCTGAGGTGTTTTTCCATCACAGCAGGAGTTTGTAGCAAGCGTTCTCTCGGCCTTAGAAAACAGCTGATGGGTCTTCCTCAGCAGAGAGAACTCAGTTCGTGTCTCCCTTATATATATATATATATATAGTTCCCTTCTTGTTTGTTTGATATAATCTCCTGGATTGCCAAAATGAACTAAACTGCCAAATTCACTCCAATATTGATGATTGGCACCTCGCTCTGTGTTGACGGAATGGTGAAACAACAACCACGGAAGGATATTTGGTGCCTTTTTTCCTCAGCTTTACAAATAATGACACTCAAGTGAAAGACAAAAACACACACATACCCACATAACACACACATACGCACTCACACACACATCTCTCCTGTCTTCATTTGAGAGTGCACTGGACAGGGAATGTGTTCAGGCTCAACTGGCAAGATACTGTGGCAGATTTAACGTGTTATAATAATGGCAGCCATTGTAGACGGACGTGGAACAGGCAGCGAGGCAAACTGATTGAGAAGATGTGACAGTGAACCGGAAAACAGACGGAATACAATGTTCCAGCTCTATAGGGAACACTTACGTACAAGTGTATTGTAAAAGAAAAAACTTGTCAGCAACTGACCGAGCTTTGTTCTGAACTCGGTACTAGACGTGCAAAAGAAAAAAAAAAAAAAAAAGTAAAGGCCGGGTAACTAATCAGTGACTAATCTGAGGAGAAAAAAAAATCTGTAATACAGCCAATCAATTTACATGATACTGTAACGAATGTGGTACAATTATAAATTCAATGGTCAGGAAATTATGAGATTTGAATGATTCATCCCTGCAAAACTTCATCCTGATGAAACTTATCTGTCCGTCCGTCCGTGTCTTTGTCGCCACCCGAGGTTGACGACCTTTCTATATCCAATCTTTCCTTTTTCCTTCCTGGACTGATAAAACTATTATTTTACGTTTCCTTCCAATTCACACTCCCTGTTTGGAGGTGTGACGGGGTGAACGGGCATAACATGGGGAAAGAATAATAGAGAAACAATCGAAAGGGGAAAAGGGCAAACGGAGCTGATATGGGTGTTAACGTTCATCTCCTCGGTGCAGTTCCTACTGTCTGTCAAAATATGGGGTGCAGGCGGAGTATTCCCCAACTAGTTCGCTCTCCCTCGTCTATTTATACGCAGAGGTCAAAAGAACAGGGGTAGAGAGGTGGAGTCAGGGAGGAGGAATCTTAGCAGATGGTGTGCTAAACAGCCAAGAAACCTGGGGTTGCTCCGCGATGGCTGAAGATGATGGATTGTATGGAGCCACAGGCAGAGAAGAGCAGGAATAAGTAATATAAAGAGAAGAGTGGGAGGGTGTGTGTGTGCGTGTGTGTGTGTGGGGGGCTTGGCTGCTCATCATTCCATTACTTTATTCGAAAAGGTGATGGAGCATGTTATGTTGTTGAGGGCGCGAGGTATCGTGCGAACTCCTTTGCCTCTTGGCTCCTGTAGGTGTTTTGGTGAAATAGAGTTGAATTATCCATTTTGTATCAGGAGATGGGGCAGTTCGCAACCTCTCTCTCTCTCTCCCTCGTCTCCACTTCTCCATCAGCCGCCCACAGTAGCAACCACGGTCAAGGTTGCTACTGTGGCTGCTCTGTCTTCTCAGTGAGCTTTTTCTTTTTTTTTTTTTTTTTTGAAAGCGCTGGTCCACCAGACAGGTCTCGTCTGTTTGCACTTTGCTATAATACTGGTTTCAGGGCAGGTTTAAAAATAATAACGAAAATAAAAAGCAAATGGAATTCGCTGTTGCCATGGAATCTGAGGAGCTTGTTTACCTTTTTGTGTAAAATATCAATGGTCTTCATTTATAGCCAAGTGAAAAGTATGTGATTTATGTCAGCCAGCATCAAGCCGCGTTTCACAAAACCTCTCACGCACAAACAAATGGACAAAGATGCACACACAGAGTTCCCTGTTCCACTAATTGAGTTATCGTTGTTGCCGTAAAGACAATCGCACAATAAAATAGACAAAAGCAGCTCAAGTAAATAAACGATGGCTTTTATCTAATCCGTTTCTAAATGAAGACACGTTCAAAAGTAGATGTCATAGAAAAACAAACACAAAAAAAGATCAGAGCTGCACATAACAGGAGACGAGACAAGAACAACACAGCAGTGATGAACAGTGATGCTCAACCCGGTGAGGACATTCTGTGTTTTGGCACAAAAAGAATGACTGCCCCCCCACCCACACACACCACACACACCCCTCACAAACACACCCCACACACACACTCATCCATTCATCTTTGCGCAGTAAAAAATCCAACAGGGGAAAACGAAGAGGAAAGGCCATCTGCTACACATCACAACTTCAACTCTTTTATGTTAAAGTTCAACAATGTTAAGATGTTCTCGGCACTTCATTGGTCAACGCTGGGATAAAAAAAAATACCATCAGATTAAAACTCTCGGGATGTTTATCTGCTCCGCGCTCTGTCACGCGTGTCTGGACATTCACATAGGACTCTGAGCAGAGATAATATTCTGCAGGAACTCTTACTGTGGCAAGGAAAAAAGATATTCTTGCAGCTTGGATGTGTGGAATTGCAACGGACTGCACCTGAATAATTTATATTGCACTTTGATGCCTTCAAACTCAACAGGTAATTGAAACACACAGTATGATTAATCAGACCATGTTGTGATGAGGACTCACCGAGGATGTGAGAATATGAAGCAATTATCTCCACATCCTAGTCGCATAAACCCAAACATTTCTGCCACTAGGAAGTAAAATTAGATATTGGTGTGGACACAATCTCTCAAAAATTGAGGTATGATTTTTCATCACATAGCTATTATGATGCTACTTCACAGATCACAGATTTGCGTTTCTACCACTAATTGCAACAATATTTTCCTTAAAGTGGTCTGTGCGACCCGTTTGAACTGCAAAACTAATAAAGAATTAAAGATAGAAACACAAGTAATCTGCAAAAATTGATAATTTGCCATCGTCTCCTCAAGATGACTGATTTGGTAATGGAGGCTCGGGGGAGTGCGAGAGGAAGATATAACAGGCGCAGAGGGATCATTAATAAAACATTAGAGGAGATGAATTGCCAGCCGGCACTTTTAATTACTCTCCTCCATATATTGTATGTTTAAATCTAGGCATCAGATGAACTCCCAGAAAGGCTGCGTACATACTACGAACTCAATCCAAGGCGTCAGAATTTAACTTTCACCATTGGAATACCACTTATGTCACCTGTTGTAGATCTTTCAGTTCAGTGGGAGAGGTGACTGTCAGCTTGACATGTTCATTCACAGTCAAGGTTTGTTGCTCCAAACATTCTGGACTTTCATTACGGTCGAGTTTGGAGTAATTATTTCACCTGTGATTTGAAGTCCAGAGTCTAGACTGATGTTTTCTCTTTTTGTGTCTTTTGCTGACAGCCACAATCTCATTTGCGAATGCAATATTCAACGCTGTCCCTGGTTGATAGCAATAATTGGACATTTAGAGTGTGTGGATGTGTCTCCTCTCGATGTCTCTATCTCCCTGAGCTTCATTCGAGTTGGATGCAGTGACGAGAGCAGTATTGAGCTCTGACTTTGTTTTGTTTAAATTAGTTCATACACTGACTTTCACAAAATGTGTCAGACATGCTATCAGTTATCAATCTCTGGCAACATCAAGCCTTGAGAGGTGATTGCTTTCCCACAACTTCCTTTTTAATTTTCTTCCCCCCATGTAGGCATAAAAAGGGAGACGGATATTAAGAAGTAAAAATGTTGTCGACAGAAATTTAAGAACTGAATGTTCTCTTTCATGAAAAAGGCAAATAATGACATAAAACAGAAAAAACTGCATCGTAAAATAAGATTTGAGATGAAACGTAATTACACGAATGTAAGAGAAGTGGAAAATTGCAGCAAATCATCTGCTGATTTAATAACCCAGTAGATTTTTCCTTAAAGCCATGAATGATAAGATCAGCCGCTTTAGGAAATACTCCACATCTGCGATCAACTCAGAGGACGGGCTCCGAAGGAGAACACAGCAAAATGGAGGAAAAGACCTTTGAATAATGTTCCCTCATCAGGGCTATAATTTCCTGTCCATTTGCATTCACAAGGCGTCCCAAACCTGTCGTGGGTGGAGGTGTGCAGAAAGTCACAGCGCACCAAGATCATTACAGGTTGATCAAAACATAACAAGGAAACTCAAGAGTGAGAGCCGGGGGCCTTTAATCGCGATGGGGGAGCTGGGGAGGCTTTGAGTGACGCCTGCTGCAATCTAAGGCTGCAGCATCTGGCGAGATGCTACGATGACACGTGGAATGAAGTGAAGCACTCCTGCGCTCGCGCTCTCTCACTCAAAAAATAGAGAAATCAACGTGGCCAAAGATGACAAAGGCTCATTCAAATTCCAGCCTTTCAAGAGAAGTCGTAAACCTCTCAAAGGGGAGAAGAAAAGAATGGCGTGCGGTATCGCAGCCTTTTATTACCCGAGATGGGATGAAAGCGCTGACGCGGTAAATCACGCCAATCGCAATTACCCATTTGAATGCCAAACACAAATCAATCAAATGTTGGTCCTCTGTGGCGCCCAGTCACGAATCCCATCCCTGCAAAGGCATCAACACCTTGGCCACCATGTGTCCAGACTGCTTATCCAACAACAAGTCTTTATTCTTTCACTTCTTGTTTCCACAAATTCAGTGGAGGCAGATTCTACAGTGCTTTGCTCCATCTGTTGGAGCATGTGAATGATTAAGCACTTGTATTTTGTATCTTATCTCTCGGGGACACACAGCACTGCCTTAACAAGAACATGCTATTGATAACTTTGTTTTTGGGGTTTTGCCTTTGAAATATTTACATAGTTTGTTTCAAGAGGCACATACGATTCTATGAGGAATACAAGTTTTCCCTTACAGTGTAACTTGATTTCAACTCTGTTTAGTACTTTTAACGTTTGTTCCAGTCTTCCATACAGATCACAAGTGTTTTTTTTTGTGGCATTAAATTCAGAAAGCAACTATGGAGGATGGTTCTGTCTTGTTTCCTACGTTGAAAAGGGAGGAAATAGAACAACGTGTCAACTTGGCACCCTTCGGCGTTCGCTTTTCGCGTGTTAACGCTTTTGGCACACACTCTGCGTTTGCTGTATTGTGAGAGTAACAGAATTTGGTCCAATTTGATGGGCTGCTGAACTGTGAATATACTGCGAATTTACCTCCTGAAACGTGATTGATGGTCACCGGAGCAAAGAGCAGACTGGAACGATTGCGTGAAAGGAAGCGCTGTTTCTCTCAGCGTTTCATTTGCTAGTTTGAGTAAACACCTATTTTCTCATCTTTCCCCCCTTTTTTTCCCCTCAACAGGCATGACTAGTCTCCTTCCACTCTGTCAATATTAATGTTGATTCATAAAGTGGACCAAATTCCATCATCATACTCAGATATTGGACCCCCCCTTTTTTTTTTTTGTCTGCGGAAGCTCATATTGATTGAAACCACAGTGAGGCGATCTCATTGGGATGCATTCATCATGCCCTTAAGTGACAACCCACCCAGCATACACACACACACACAGGTCACCGAGGCAAGGCGGCTGATTCTGTGGTGACAGCAGCTAAAGATCAGGATTGACAAAGTGGATGACCGCGCCGGATAGAGTGGCAAGCCAGCATAATTTCCCAATAACTCATGATATTTGGTGGTGCCTTAGTCAGCACAGGGCTGGTGGGGGCCCATCAATCCGATATGAAAAGATTGATCTGCCACGCGTGTTTGCATGCCGGGATGGAGAGAAATCGCGAGAGCAGGATGTGAGGGGTGAAAATGAGACGCGGCTTTGTTTTGCTGAGTAGGAGATGCGCAGTGAAAGTTGTGGTTTAGTTGGCAGATGTCACGTCCTCTGCCTCATCTCTTTGTTGGCTAAATATTTGGTTATGTTGCCTGCGTTTTTAAATGAGTTTTACATCCGTAATGCTGAAACCTGAGCAAAGAAATGTTATTTCATTACATAAGACATAAGCACAGATTTTCTCGCCTTTGCTACAAGAATTATTTAGGAAAAAACTGGGCTGACAGGAGATAATGGCAGCTATTGCATCCAAACAAGAAAATCACAGGAGAAACAAACCACAGTAAAGGGATCGACGACTGGATCAAGAGAATTTCACTCATGATTGGGTCGCTTCCTGGGGAGAGATGCCTTTTTCATCTCTATTCCGACCACTTTTGTGTCTGAAGAGCACCTATTTTCTGCATGAAATGTTGTAAAAGCAGAAACAGAGCCGCAACATGCTGCATTTAAGGAAATTGTTTTTTTACTCGTCATTGACATTTACATCAGTCTCAGGCTTTGCAGAGTGAATTGCAGAACACACACTTCCACAAGTGCACAAGGTCACAGGCACATGTGTAATTGTGGAAAGGTTGTTGTGATGAATCCTCCCCCCCAATTTAGTTTCTATAATGGTGAGCGTGGGTGCAAGTTCTCTTGTTGCCCATGAAAGCTCTTGCTCTTGCTCATTAAGCCACCGCAGCGCTAACAGAGATGGTTTTGTTAAGTTATTGTTTTATGAATTGTTTGTCTGGAAGAATGCAGCCAAATGGATTTTGTATTGATTGATGATTTTTCTGTTGATTATTTCAGGTTTGGCATGGCAGACATCAACAGAAATGGGTGCTTAAGGTGTAAAAATTAATTCAAAACAAGTGAACTTACACTGAGAATTGCACCATGACACAGTAGAAATGGATACAATGGGCGACAATGCAAGATTTAACGCCGAGAGGCGATTTTCCGCTCAACCGCAACACTTCATTTAATGGTGACATAACTTCACTTCATAGTAATACCGTTAATAGTGACAATCTAACTCTGGATTATATGTACCCATCTAAAATCACCTAAACGGCAGCAGTTTGATGGAAAGCAGCCTGAATTCTTTGGAAATTACTATCAGCTTCAGGAAAGCTTGACCTTACCTGACTGTAGGTAACCAGGAAGATGAATTCGGGGGTCAATTCTGCATCAACTGAATTCTGAATGGAAATCGCAGACGAGCCCTGAAGGAGAAAAAAAAGAGAAAGAGGGGTGTTGTAGAGGAACTAACAGTCTCACTCCGTATCCAAGAGCTGCACTGGTTTGTTCCTGTGAAAGAGTTCAGGCCTGTAATCCTGTGAGTTGATAATGAGAGCTGAAGCTCAATGATAGATCAACCCAGTGGAGAAACTTCACAGCTAAAGCATCATTCTTCATTGCAACCGCCTGACACTTTTATTACCTGGCCTTTCTGAGGATTCCTATTTATAGCTACGCTATGCGGATGCCTGTACAACGAGAGCAGCAGTCACGAGAGGCACCGTATGGGTCCGATACCATCAAGTGAAGTACCACTTAGATTTAAGGAGCATATTGGTGCAGAGGACCAGTGGTTATAAACTGGGTGGGCATAACACAGATTTTCCTTTTTTTCTCCTTATTCCTGGCAATTACATGTGAAACTGCTTCACATGTTCAGGCCATGCAATTTGTTTTCATGTATTTGTTATTTTGAGAAGGTTAATTTGATGAAGTTATACCAACCCGTGCCTCAGGCAAATTATCTTCACAGGATTCCATATCATTAATATGATTATACACGACACTGATATTTTTACTGTTATATGGTCATGTTTCAAATGAGGTAAGCGTCAGTCACAATCAACATTGCTATTATTGGTGTCACCTCAAACCTCACTCAAAAATGAACTGCACTGTCTTATTTAATTTCATTGGATTCAACTGAAGACTTCATTCCTCCGAGACTGCGACATTCTCGTTCTTGTCTCGAGCAGTGTGGACTGACCCTCTGCATGCTTTGTTTGGTCTCAAAGTAAAGAAAAAAAAACATAAAAACATTTTGATGGAATTCACATGGAATAAGGATGATCAAATTTGCCATTGTTGGACCTTCAGGGTCTGAGGTCTGATGGTGATGGCCACCATCCTCTCTACAACTGAGTGCCGAGGCAGCAGCAATGCTGGGCTAGTAGCTGGTATAAACGCGCTCAACAAACTCGCCCCGAAGGCCAACAACTATGTGGATGTGGAGCTGTGCTGTGACGGAGGCGCCAGGGAGGATGAGTCTGTCCAAGCTGCAAGCCATCTTGGACAATGAATCTTATCCACTTCACAGTACTGGCTACACACAGCAGTGCCTTCAGTGGGGGATGGAAATGGACAGAAATGGACATCCAAAGCGCCAATGTGGCCATCTGATAAAGAAAACAGACTGATAAAGAAACCTGGGATGGAGACAGACTGGATTTGACATTCAGAATTCACATATGCTGATGGTATTTGCGATCGTTTTGATGGAGGAATGTTGAGTCATATATATATATATACACACACACAGTATATGTGTGTTGTTGCCCTATCTTAACTATATTTCTGTTTGTGTGTGCTGTGCACATATCTGTTCTTATCTACAGCATCTTTGATTGTCTTTTTACCTTTTATTCTTGTCTTAATGGACAGGAACTATCAAAAAAGGCTGGTAGAGACCAGCGGGACAAAAGACTGTACAAGAACAAGCTTGTGGGAAAAGAATTGGGAGGAAAATTGCCTCTTAGAAACCTCTCATGTTTGTGCAAAGAGAAATAAAACTGTTTGCACCGCATCATGATTATCCAAGGACGGGAGAATAACAGTAATAAAAATCTGCCTCAGCGTGGCATCAGAAACATTATGCTACAACAGCACTTTTGTCCCGCAATTACAATTGTGGCCAACTGGGCTCATAAATGCATTAGTACTTTCCAAGGTATTGGATTGAGCATCAGGTTGGAGTGACCTCTTCAGAAATCTATACTCTTGGTTTTTGTACCGGACTTATTTTCGCCTCTGAGATAGAATACTTTCTTTCGTGGTGTTGTCCTGCTGCTGTTTCAGACCATTTGTAGCCACAAGTCAAAGCTACACATGCACAAGCCACAAAAACATTATTTAAGCGGTCCAACTCTAAAACAGCAGTGCTCATGCCATGTCCCACACACTGCCTTACCTCAAAGTGGATGTCATGATGTTGACTTTGGTTTAGATTTTTTATCTGGGATTTTTTTCTACGTTAAGTCTTTACATAGGAACACACAGCTAATTACTATGCCAGGTGAACAAAAGGTTGTTTCCGTGCATGGCCCCTTTTCCGTGTTATTGTCGTCGCAACGGTAAATTCCTACAGCTACTAAATCATTGAACGCACAACACACAAGACCACTTGGTGCAGATTGAAGATCCACCAAATTATCTGCCGTGCGTGCGTCTATTGAACAGTAAGTTGTGACGTTCCCCTTTATGTTGCACTCTGTTGAAGTTATGAAGAGTGTATTTAGTTCTCGAAGAGTGTATCTATTATCAACGAGTAGTTTTCTCTGTTGTGTATGTTTACATTGCACAAACCGCTAATAGCCAATTAAGCGGAGCTAACTGCGAACTAGCGTTTACCAGCGAAGTTTATGTGACTGTATTTCTAATTTCTATCTGTTAAAATCTCAGTACTAATCTGCAGTAGCTGCATTTCAGCCGTTATCTAGCTAGAGTATGTAGTTCAAGTGTATTTTGTTTCTAAGTCGTATATTATGTCTAATCAGTCGGTATTGTTGTGATTATGCTGCAGAAACCACGCACTGTAAGACACTCTGCGCAAGATTCTGTACATCTTCCAAACTCGGTTAAACAGTTCAACTTCATCATGGACTCTGCCTCTCCTTGAATCACACCTGAACATAAAAAGTGTCCCGACCCGACGCCCCGTGGCGGTTGCTACCAACTAGGACCCACACACACAGTCAATCATATACCAGGAAAAAGCACAAGAACTGGTATTTTTTCTCTAAATAGAAAAGCATTAATTAAAAAGCACTACATGAGGTGAACGTATTACTTTGTAAGGAAATGGTACGATAAGTTGAATAATTTATTGTCAGCTGCACCACTTTGTCCTAATTGCTGTGTTGGGCTTCTCTCCACGTTAATCACCTTCCGCCGACATATTATTCCTCACTCAACACGCAGTATGTTACTTGCCTCCTCGCGCTCACGACCCTGAAATGACTGATCAACCCGTGCGCCGCCGTGTGAAGTGATGAGGGCACATTAGCGATTCCTGCACATTTTGTCCGTCACGCTGACCCAGAGGAAGCCCACCATCTGGAAACAGGCGGCGGCTTTGAGGGAGAAGCATAATTAAGGTTTTAAGACTGTTGTTGATGTTAATCAGCCATCCTGCTGCCTCTGTATCGCGTCACCGCCATGAGGATTTGTGGTGAGCTCGTCTGTAGTTACAACATCTCCCCTCTCCTGTCCATCTCTCTTTCACTTATCCTCTTCCCATGCTGGCATGAGCAGGACAGTGTGTGCTGAATTAAGTGAGACAATATGCCACTATATTAAGCAACAAGCTGCTATATTTAGCAACATAGCATTTGTGTGTGTGTGTGTGTGTGTGTGTGTGTTTTACACACAGCTATACCAAGACCCGTTTGTGTTTGGGGATGCATTAACGCTAAATTCGCTAAATTCGCTAAAATAGTATTTTCCACAATGTCAGTTGTGCGTGAAGAGCTCCTGCTCTTTAAATTTCAATCTTGCTTCTTCTAACACCTTTTTAAAAAATGTTTAGTACTGATTTCATGGTTATGTACATTAAAGCTGTGTTTCTTTAAAATTTGTGCTCTGTTGCAATATCAGGCTGCTTGTTACCATTGTGCTGAAGAAGTGTTCTCTACTGGCATAATGCCTCTAGATTTTTAATTTAAGGATTTTACCAAGCATTACTGACCTCCTTTCTCCTTGAATCCCACCTAAACCTTGTAAAATGTGCCATGAAATGTCCTGAACTTTCAAATCGTACAAAATCTGATGACTTGCAACTGAGCACCGTTTTGGGCTCTCAGCACATCCCCTTTGCTTTTCACAAAGGACTCATCTCCAAAACGGTAATTGTTCTGTAGGGGCACAGAACGACTCATTCCTCAACCTCTAATCTGAAGGCAGAGAATTCCAGCAGGTTGGGAACTGAGTCGAAGCTGAACATAACTGAGTGAAAAACTGGACTTCGACTTAGGGTTCCTACTTTGTTTCTTTGGAAACACACACAATGTCTGCATTCGACCAAGTCCAGAGCTCTCTACAGAGACGAGGGGGGAAATTCAAAGAGAAGCTGCCTCTTTGCAAACAGTTTCTCCATGTCTTCATGTGTGGAAACCTCTCTCTTTTGTGAATATTGGAAGATGGACTTAATAGAAAATGTGCATGAGATGCAAAAGCTCTACTTGCCAAATCTTTGGTGCTGATTTTTGGTGCGGTCAACAGGCCGTCCCACAGATTTTGTGGGGCGGAGCCAGGTTGAGTTTCATTGGTTACTAAAAAGTGCCCTCGCTTTGGTCCTGGCATTGATGGGAGCCCAATGAGTGTGGCTAAAACTGAAGAGATGTGTGTATGAGCCGCTGTGCTTTCATCAGGATTCGAGCTGCAGCGTTTTGGACAAGCAGCAGGCTTTTAAGCGAGCTATAGTTCATGCCAGAGACGAGGCTGCTGCTGTACTAGTACCCAGCAAATCATACAGTGTCACATGATCATCATTAGATAATGCAGTGGACAAAAGTATGCAAAAACGGGTATCAGCCTCCAATGTCTATTTTGATGATGATGGCTAAGCTAAGACTTGATATAATAATTATCATATTGCAAGACATAATTCAAATAAATTCAAATAAATATCAAACTCTAAGACTTGATATAATAATTAGCGTATTGCAAGACATAATTCAAATAAATTGGCTATAAAAATAGTTTATGCTCAAGTGAGCAAGCTTATTTCTAAAATGTCACTATTGCCCCTGGTATACCTTTCATTGCACATCACAGACAATGTTGTAATCTTATCTTTTTGGACTTTTGCTGACCCATCCATCATATCATCTAATCATTTATAAAGACATGATGGTTCAACCCTAGTAATTAATGAACTTATTCAGATAGGATGTATGAGCTCCTCATACAATCCAACCATTATTCAGCCTTTTTTTTTTAAACTCAGAAGAGTGCTGCGCAAATACACAAGAGGATGGTGCAGCGTAACATGACTATCTCAGCCTTTGAAGCCCACGTTGACACTGTAACCAATTTTTTTTTTTTTGGTATGGAAATTCCGCGACCAAAACCCCAGTCTGACGGGTTTATCTCAGCCCAGAAGTCCCCCTGAGTCAAAGTTCTTAAGTGGTGAATCAGATAGACGAGCAATCTCCCTGCTGCCATACGTGGCATTTTGATTGGTTTATCAAGCGACCTTTCCTTCACCTTTTACTACTTTATCGATCATCCTGCTCTTTTGGAGAGCCGCGCCACGTCCGCTATCGAAAACACAATCCAATAAAGAGCACTTGCGATTCGCTCCAAAGCGAAATCACTCACCTCGAAAGTTACGCTTTACTTGGGAATTAAAGTGGATCACTTAGGAATTAAAAGCGTCAGCATCCTACCTGTTGGGACTGTATAGGAGGTTGGCAGAATCCAGAATTTCATGTCTTACTTTTATTCTATTAATATGCACTTGTGAAATCAGAGCAAAACTTCCTTTGTGTTATTTACTGTTTAAACTTCCTCCTGCCACATACCATATGAAGAGGGTATAAATGTGATTAAATGCAAAATGTTAACACTCATATAGACACATTTCATACTGACTATTTACTTCTCATTTAACTTAATTATAGTGCATCACATTTTCATTTGCATAGACATAAAAATGCATCAAGTCTTTGCTCTGTAATTATGACGTATATACTTGTAATTCATCCAGTAATGAAACCTGAATTGATCAACAATCATCAGTAATCAACAAGTTAACAGCCTAGTTCCCTCACTCAGTTATCACTGGTGTTTCTTCGCAAACTCTCATTATAATAACTGTGCCTCTGGTCGCGGAGCACCTACAGTATATGCCCTCTGCCCTCCCTTTGCAGTGGCAGCCTGTCGCGTTGGTTGGTGTGCGTTTCTTCATGCTTGTGTACTTTTGTGCCACGTTCTTGGTGTGCTGCTCCATGTTGCAAGCAGTGCGTGTGCTCAAAGTTCCCTTTTTCTGAGGAGTTCACTGTCCATTGTTCTGTGCCTCATGTTCCATTTGCTCAGGTTAGTTTAGGTTGGGTTAATTATTAGCTTAATTATAGTCTGTTTGTGCTTCCACTCTCGTTAATTGTCTGCTGCATTATTTATGCTGCTTTTTTAATGCATCGATGTCCGTGTGCGGCTGTGTTCAGTTTGTACTTTGTTAGCTGTTCTTTGCTTGTGGGCTTTGTTACGCTAGACTGCTTTACATCAGTGTTCTCTAACTGTTTATGCAAGAGAATTCTGAAGCGGACCGTGGAAAGGTTGCGGATATGGTTATGATTTATATGTAATTTAAAAATCTACATGTAAATGAACAGTTTTGATAATCATGTAACTGCATTTTTCAAAATATTACACTATTATGGATTATTAGCACTATTACAGCAATACCAGCTCAGTATAAAATGAGATGAAGCACCCAGGCACAAACAAAAAAAACAAAAAACAAACAAAAAACAAAAAAAAAAAAAATTTATATATATATATATATATATATATATGTATGTGTGTGTGTGTGTGTGTGTATATGTGT
>OMPJ01017405.1:94737-106552 GCA_900312935.1 Carapus acus
AAAAAAAACAAAAAAAAAAACAACCTGACTCAATTCTCAAGTCATTGGTTAGGGATGTAATTCACAATTCCAACAAATTCTTATCGCAAAATGGAGCATAAAATTGCTGTTTCTCTTTGGAGGAATCATTTCTTTTGCAATCCTTTTCCTGCTCGTCGCACTTGGTTGATACATCAACACATTAACAGAGTGAATCACCATCAACAGAGACAGACAGTGAGTGAATGTTGAATATGAGGTGATTATGTTTTACTAACCATTAAGTTAATGGAGATAACCCAGCTACATAGAATGAGTCAGCACATTGGTGCATCCCTCGTTTCCAATTCATGACAAAATGTGCTCTTTGGCTTATACACCATGTGAACAGTGGTATCTAACCATCAAGGGAGGAGGATAAAGACATAAAATGAAGCATGCATGACAATGGAGAAATAGGCTGTGAATATCCAATAATCCCCCGCGATGAATGTTAATCTTTGGGTTGGAAGATGACGAGATGCAGGAGAACAGGGAAAAGGTGGACACACGGCTGCAATAAATGACAGGACTTTGCACCCTCGAGGTGCGAGGTGAAAGGAGAGGGAGAGATAAAATAAGAAGGGAAATGAATGATGAAATGATAACTAGATATAGAAAAGGGAAAAGAAAGGACAAAGTAGTGCAGTTGCTCCCCCATTTACATGAGTTATTTTGTGGCGCCATAGCACATCTAAAGCTGCAGCTCAACCTAGATCTTAATGAATCTGATTTCAGACTGACGGCCTTCACCATGGGAAAACACACACACAGTATATTTAATTTGACCATGGTCCATTTGTTGATGGAGACACATTGCGGCTGGCTGAGCTACGACCTTGGGATTTGCCTTTGTTTGCCAGGCGTGATGGTAGTTAAGAAGCAATTATAACCAGTCAAGGTCAAGTGGGACGACTTTCCATTCATGTGTGTTTTTTTTCCACATACATGCTAATATGTGCCTGTAAGCATGAACACTGCTCTAAAAACGTCTTAATGATTGTTTGGAACCAAAAAGGCAACACAGATTTATAAATAGCTTATAAAAAGTATCATAGTCACTAACTGTGGCAATACTGTCTGTGAGGTAAATTGTTGTAATGATGCGCCATTTCCGAACAATTACTTTATTTCCATTAGTTTAAATTCTGAGGTCCAAGGTCGGTTTTCCGTTCCACCATATTGCGAGGAAGGTGTCTGTGTTTTGGTGTTTTTACTGCCACCAGCTGACGTCCGCCCTCACAAACAGCTTTTGCCCAAAAGAGCAATTGCTCCTCTGTTGACGTGTCGCTGACACATGGAGCAGCTTCATCACCACTTCATAATAACCGCCTCCCAGTTGCTTTGTTTTTTTTTTTTTTTGGTTTGTTTTCACAGTGTTGTTTTGCAGCCACACAATAGATCATTTTCACATTGTGTGGAATTGTTGATACTAGCAATGCCCATTTTGCCATCAAAGCTCGACAGCTTTTTTTGTTCACCACGGGATTACAAAAAACAAATGAGGGAATTAAATTGTTTTTGTATGTCGTCCTTTTTTTTTGTGTGACGTACGGCATGAGTCCTTTCATCCAGTGATTTGATGCCATTTGTAACATGTTGATTTTGTCTGTTTACTTTCAACCAATAACAATACTCGTCAAATTCGTAGAACAACAGTTGTAGTAAAATTCTGTAGAGGTACTTCACTGCTCCTGTCCTACTCTGCACTACTTTTTCTTACAAGTAATCTGTATCTTTAAAGGTTAAGAGTGGCTGTGATGTATGAATTTACACATTAATTGAATGAACTAAATCATTTTTAAACACTGAATAGGCAAACCATTTTGTTATCCAACGAAACACACAGTCAAGTCTAATAACAACGATATTGATTATGGCAACGATAATAACAGCAGAAACACTATAATGATAAGTGGGTGGTGTGAATTCACTGGTCAAAAAGAGAAGAAAATTCATCAGTAAAAGCAAATTACAACTTTGACTTGGTATTGACACCCAGTGGCTGCAAAAACTATCATCTGCCTCCACCACAATTGGTCGATTACTAGAGCAACTACAGCGAATAAGCGACATAATGTGGCAGCAACACACCCGTGCACGCATGTACTCGCGCGCACACACAGCCTATAAGGGCTTTGTTGCAGGGCGTCTGTGTGCATCCTGACATTGTGGCCGGTTTGCCGCTGCCTGTCAGAGGAATCAAAACCACTCCCGCTGAAATCCCCTCGCAGCAAAGTGACTCACATTAGCTCGTACGCTCGCCTCCAACAAGTACACTCTTGTTTCCGATTCGGGATGCAAATCGGAGACACGAATGCTAATGAGGAGAAGCAGCAGTCATTTAATCAATGGAGGGAAACCGGAGACGCACCAGTGTGTGTATGAAAATCATCTAATACTGTGTGTGTGTGTATGTGTGTGAAGGGGCGGGGGGGAGTCTGGGTATGAGGTCCCTAGTGCAGTGAGGTCAGTGGTGTGACAAATGCTTAACAAGTTAATTAGTCCTCTCACTTTCTCTGTTGCCTCATTTCTGCAACTAATTACTCTGACCTTTGACCCCGCCTGTGACCGGGGGTGGGTGCTCATCGTGTGTGTTAACTGACGGTGAAGTGTGATTTAAAAAAAAGAAAAAAAGAAAAACCCTCTCGACTGTCGTCACCACTGTTACCCGGAGACTCTGTGGGTGTCAGTGAAGCGAGGATTAATAACGGGAGCCGGAATAAACGGGATGCAAATGGGTGTTGACCTGCGTCACATTTGCCGTCAGCTTTGCTGACGTGTGAGTGCTGAAAGTTACTCAGAGGGGAAAAATAAGCAAACAATGAGGAGCAATGTTTTGAGTTTAGGAAAGGAGAAATCTTGGTGTAGTGAAGTAAAATCTGATCAATCTATCTGTGCATCAGAACGTTTCTGTGAAGATTTTCATCAAAATGTTTCTGACATTTCATTCGAGGTGTATTTATTGGATCATTGTAAGTGGAGGTTAAGAGTGACCTGGGCAAACTACGGCCCGCGGGCCACATCCGGCCCTTTGTATGTCCCTGTCCGGCCCGCCTGAGGCCAATCGTAAACATCATAAATTAAACAAACATTCTGATTATCAGTACTACCTATTCCAAATATTTAATTTTAAGCATTTTACAATGGAAGAAAGTTGGTGGCCCTCTGACACAATTTAGGTTTCTCATGTGGCACCTGGTAAAAAGTAATTGCCCATCACTGGGTTAAAGCAGTAGCTCTATACTACACATTACAGTACACATGATACAACACAATGTTTACATTATGGCAATGCTTCCCATTTTAGGAGCCTCTGAACACGGATTTTTACAAAAAAGGGCAACTGAAAGTTTTATCCTAATCACATCAGTTGACAAAGTTTTCACATGACATGAATTCAAAATTATGATGTTAAGGTTTTCCTTTACTTTCTCTCAGAGATCAATGAGGCATATTCTGTGCACAACCTGTCATTTATAAGCATGTATTTTATGTACTAGGATTTACATTACCCCACACAATCTTATTTCCCTGTACAATAACATCTAATTGTTTTCCTTTCAGGTGATCCTCATTCTAACCAAACTGTACGACTATCACATCGGCAGCGTCACCGAAAGCACTTTGTGGAGGTGAGTTTAAGCTGCGCCTGGCTCGTAAACAGATAAATACCGGCTTTATTGGTGTGCATTGAATGCCTTTTTATTGAATTGTGATGTTTTTTTCAGACTTTGAATGGTCTGACTGTGATAAAGCCCATCAGGGACAACAGACTGGCTGTAAAGAGTAAAGACACACAAGTTGCTGGATTCAGAAACTGCATGTAACCCACTCACAAACCCAGCTGGGCCGCGTGATGCCCTCAAAGTGAATTTTAAGACGATTCCTCAAACTTGTCGACACTTTTTGCTGATATTGCTCTTGATTTTGGTTCAAGTCGAGCTATATTGTTCCTGTGTCCAGAGCAATACGTGTGCACGAGAGTTGTCTGCCGCACCGTTTCGGACGTGTAATGAACAGCAATATCTTTGAGGAGATTATCTGCTGCTGCAATCGCGGTCTTGCCGGGAGTGTGATGCAATTTTAGAGCAAAAAAGAGGCAGAATGGGGTTTGTTTTCTGGTAAAAGGTAATGAAAACAAAGTTCCTTTGTTGGAAACACCGCTTTCTCTCTCCCTCTCTTTATTGCTCGGGTATTAGATGCTTCATCCCTCAGTAGAAAGGAATCCATTGTCCTTTGTAAATTTGTGTGAAGTTTGGAGCGATGATAACTCAATTCATAGCAGAAAGTCGCTTGTTTGAAGGGGTAATTTGACAATGATAAGTGGTGTCCACTTAAGTGTTTGCCTATTAGAACTTTCAGCCGGTCACCGTGCAATTTGGACACAAAAGCCAGAAACGGAGCCTCTCTCTCTTTGAGTCGTATTGACAGAAATCAACATCTTTTATTCGGCCCTTTGCCGCGGCCACGTTTGATCGAAATGGCAAGGGACAATAGGGGTGAATCATAAGGTTTTGTTTGAAAATACACTTAGCTTATGTGAAAGGGTACACACACACTTTCACACTTCATTTGAAGAGGAATCGGTTATCAAACACGAGACACTTCATTGAGGAAACAAAGCTTTTTTCTGCTATTGGCATGTTTCAAACAGTGACGTGCAGTGAGGTTCATGGCTGGTGAGTCAGATTCACAAACATATGAACCCCTCAGAGCAGCTTATTCACCGTTTGATCTGCAGCAGTTTAGGAGTTATGTTTAGAAAAAGCTTAATGTGCAATAGCACATTTTTTCCTTCACATGTTGACAGGTGAGGCACGGCCTCCCCTGCCTCCCCTGACCGCACGCCTCTGGTTTCAAATGGTGTTGTGGACAATTCCGCACTCAGCGTTCAGACATGGACCGTCTCAATTTTGATGCGTCTTTCGCAATGTGTCTGCACTAGCCGGCCACCAGTGACTCGGCAGATTTAACACACTCCGATGAGCAGAGAATTCCTCGTCATCTATAAGCGCAGCTGCCGGGCTATATTATTCAATGAAAGCTTAATTATTAATAGTCTCATTTAAAATTGATTTCAAAAGTCGCATGGTAATAACCAAGATAATCAGTCCGTGAGGCATTACGGAATAAATGAACATGCAGCATTTTGGACACGCCACAAACAACGTCTCTACCATATCATCGACATGGGGCAATGGCTGCCGGTGACAGTTTTTTGTTTACCATATATATATGTTTATATTCATATATATATACTGTATAACAATAGTTGTTCCAAATTTACACTGTTTGTCTGTCAAATAACTATCTTACTGGCAAGTGAGCAATCAAAAACAGACGACTGAACACATTGCAATCAAGCTCTATATTCATGTACCTACCTGCATAGCTATCATTGTGATAAAAATATATGCATTCGTAGTCAAATGAAATCCAGCACCAAAAAAAACATAACATTTGATACTGACGTCAAAATAAGTGCAATCTGACTCACTTCACGTCTTCTTTAAAAATACAGATTTCAGATCCATTGCGAGCATGTGCAGTACATCATGATTTTTGAGTTACTTTGGCGCTACGGTCGCCATTAACTTGTTAACCCTAGCAGCGCTAAAACACAGCAAACCAAACATTTGGATGACATTGAGTATACACGTGGGCCGTCATAAGGTTCAGTAACTAAATCGTGGTGAGAATAGTGATGCCTTGTGGTTGAAGAGCAGCTTTGGCGGTACTCCCAGTCCTGTCACTCAACAAGGAGAACATTCAGCCATCTAAGCGTCTCGTGTTTATGGCCTTGGCTTGATCGGAAAGTGATCACATTTTCAGGAATCATGTTTACACACAAGTTCAATTTGACGCCTCCTTTTGTCCCACTCACATTCCGTGCATGTCTGCGCGCTGCAGGTTTATCAGATTGCAATGGAATTGCACGGCAGAGCAAGTACTGTAGATCTATCATGCTAGTTTTTGGTCTACAGTATTCATCCCTGTGTCGCAAACGTAACACAAGTCAAAGGTGAGACGGCCCTTAAGAAGCAGCCGTTAGCTAGCATGTTTATCGCTTCTTGGCAAGATGACTGAAATGGCAAGTCTAAAGCTGACTTTTTGCAAAGGTCACCGCAGTGGCAACAGCCGAAAGTAGCGTCCCGTCAGTCTGTCAATTTAATGAACACGCTGACCTTCAAAGATGAGAGACGATCAGTTTGTTTCTGCATATTTTTCAAAACAGACTTGGTATGTTGGCGGTGAGGTGAAAGAAGTGAAGGCAACGTCACAACAGATCGGTTCAGCCAGACGATCAAAGGTGGTCAGCCGGTCTGTCTGATTCCCTGAGTCATGGCCGGAACTGTTGGCAACAGTTGCAGAAATGTTTTCATACTCAAACCTTGATATGGCAGTCGTTTTGTAAACATATGGTATTGATATACATCAAACCCACAAGAGTGACTCCAAGCTAATTAGCTATTAGCAAAAAGATGCACTTGATGAGAGGCTTGCGACAAAAAATAGCCATGGAAAAAAGACAAAAACAAAAAAAGAAATCATGGTTCATCGTCTATGCATATATTTTTGTTTTAAGAGTAAATGGCAAGCATTTACATTGAGATTTTTGATACCAGATTGCAGCATTGATGAAACAACGCTAACATTCAGTGAAGAGACAAACAAAATGTGCAAATCTAAAAATATTTACTTGCCAGAGTCGAGGGTAATGCTGTGTGCTTAGTTTGCAGGGAGATATTTCACTGTGCGCAGATTTCAATTTGAATCAATCTTATGGGATTCAACACTGACAAACGCAAGAAAGCAACTGATGCACAGACGGCACCGACATCTGAAGCTTTGCTTTCCAAGCTCGGGAAGCAGCAAAGACCGAAAGTTTAACAAATCACGCTACAGATCCTCTGCATGACAATCACCTGTCAGCTGTCATGACTTAAGTGCTCTTTGCTGAAGCTCAAGAGACTCAGTGTTTCCCCAACTGTTTTAATTAGGCTGCAAAACAGTAACGCTGCTTACTTTTTTGTTTGTTGTTCTTTGAATGCTTGATTTTTAACTGTTACTAAACAGGCACGTTTGCAAATTTGTGTCTGGGGCTGTGGATTCAATCATGGGAATGTTTGTTTTTTGGGTTTATGACCCTAAAAAACTGTCTCATATCTTTGCTTGATGCGTTGTGCAAAGGAAAACAACAAACAACAACACAATAACAAATTTGCACACTCAACACACATCATTTGCCATGAAGAAGTATAAGCCTTAGGTAACTTCAGTGCTGCAGAAAGCAAAGCCACGGAAGAATTTTGAGGATGATGATGGTAGCAATGGTGAAAATAAGTAAAACAAGTAATAATAACAAGAGAAATATCACTTTGGTAAAGTCTACAAATTGTATGCTTCTCAATTGTGAGCTGCTCTGTGGCGGCACAGGCAAAGCTGTCCATAGGTTGGACAATTTTGTATATAAAGGAATGATTCAGTGACACGGCAGACCATCTGCGTGCTGGCTTTAGAGAGGATTTGTACATAAAATTACACGCAAGAGTCTCTGCACAAAAACTTTGAAGGACAGAGCTAAAAAAAACAGAAAAGTAAAGAAGAATTTCCACTGTAGAGACAGTGGCTTAACGCAAATGTGAAGTCAGATGGGAGGAAAACGTCACGTCAATGCCACTAAATACCACTAAAAAGTTGTTTATGCAGAGGACGAGTCGACATGAAGTGTTTCAAGGCCGAAGGACTGAACATGGCCGACCTCCTGCAAGTGGGACATGTACATAACATCTCACACAGCCACAACTCAATTTCAATTGGAATTAAGTCCAATGATTTTCCTTGTGACTGTGAGAAATGCAACAAAAATCACAGTTTGGGTATGAAAATTGAGTATTATATTCATTGCAAGGGTAAGATGAGATTTCTTCTAAAGCTGCAGATACCTTATATTTCTTTGGAAAGGATCACAAAGTTTGCAGTATGCAGCGCGGTCCAACGATCAACAAAAAACTGATAAGAAAAATATTGGACGAAATATTTGCAGGAAGATGAATATGCTTCTTCAAACCACTTGAAGATAAGATAAGGCTTTTCCTTTACCCCTCTCCTGGGGTAATTTACCTATTACAACAGTGTAACATAATGCGCAAACATTAGCGGCAGGAACCAAAAAATACAGGCACAACTAAACAAAAACATAAAACAGCCGTGCAGAGAAATACCTGACAACATCGGACAAAAGCTGCAGTCTGATAACATCTAGTGCTTATTTTGCTGTGGCTGTTTTTCCCACAATTACCAATGATAATGACGGTGCTTCAAGCTGTCACAACTCCAATCAGTGGTGTTAATAGAAGAGGCTAGATCAAGCACCCAAAAGATCAAAATAATTATCTCTAAATAAAACATGGGATTATCTCATGTTGAATGTGCTTGAATGAAACAGACTCGAGTGTTGCAGATGAAAGTGGTGCTCCAGAGAGAGAGCAGGCATCAGTAGGAACCTTTAAAGAAGAAAAAAAAAAAAAAGAACCCCACAAATGAACTGAAATTGATACTCATAGTATGCTACAGTGACAGGAAGTGATATCCAACCTCTCAATAAGCTCTGCATCCTCATTAATCACCACATATTCTATCAGCAGTGCAATTTCTGTCTTTAGGTTGATGATTGCGACAAAAACTGTTGAAAACTGTTGAGTTATCTTGTTGTTTTGTGTGGCATTTGCACGAGAATCAGGAGATATTTATAGAAAAGCTTCAACATTAGAAATGAATCCCGTCTCACCAACCTGTCCACACGCGGCAGCAGCCGCAGCAACAACCACGTCAAAATGCCGTCACGACCATGTTTTGGCCAATTTGGTGGAGAGCTTTTGGCTGTAAAGGCACTTATTTGCTATGACTACCACAGTGAAACAATATGAAGGCTGCGGTTTCCTCTACTTCAGCTCACCAGGGCTGCAGCTACAGCTCCGACTGGCACATCAGCTGGATTGGACCAACCTGGCAAGGAGAGCGACTCGTCAAACTGTCAAGTTATGCGCCAAGGCTGTTTATCAAATCAACCCTTTTATTCACTCCCGATTAATGTTGCTGCTTTAAAACATATCCAGCTTGACGCGTGCCATTGATATTCGGGTTTGTATCAATCAGCATAAATTCTTAGAAGTGCACTGACTCATCAAAAAAAAGAAGATATAAAAAAAGCTGAATATTTAAAGAAAAGTCGTGAGAAATAGAATGCATCAATCCCACCAGAGTGGCTTCCACCAGTCCACCAAGTTGAAGTCAGATACTCAGTATATGTGTTGTTTATCTGATCATGGTACACTACTAACAATTATAAATTCTGTTTACACCTTTGCACCAGGGAAGCGTAGCCCTCCTTCGCCAAAGAAATGTAGGACTTTGTTTAAGCAAAGTATACGGTCTCCAACCTTCCCCAACATAGTCACACCGTCTGTTTTGCTGTACCGCTGGGAAAGTGTGTTATTCTTATGTCTTTTACTTTTCTTTTGCTCCAGAGAGTTGAAAGAATGCAATATGTTTAATTTCAGGGCAAACTGTTTTTGTCTTGGTTGTGTTTCAGTGGAAACACCTGTGTGCTGTTCTTTAAGGTATAGGGATTCGAGGTGTAGTAGCTCAAAACTTTTGGCATTTTTTACTGGGGCAGGACAATGAGGATCAAATACGATTGCCCGGGGAGCAGGTGGGAGTAGAGCTGTGGGAAAAAAAGTGGCTGAAACTTCAGACCAACACTTGAAGGCAGAGGCTCTGTGAATTGCGGTCAAACATAATGCATAAAAATTAGACTCTTCTTATCTTGGCAGGCTGAGAACCCCCTGAGACAAACACTGAAGTGTTTTGACTAAAAACACTAAAGATTCAGTGGATGTAAAAGAAATTATCACCTCCAGTGCATTTGTGATATGGTGTTGTGGAAAGAACACAGGATAACACCAAACTGAGTGGGATGGAGCTGGAGAGATTGCGATGCCCCATAAGTCTTCCTCCCCATTCTGCCAAGATGGGGTCACCTATGGGTGAGGAGTGACATCCCCTCAAATTGCATCATTTTGCTGAGCATGCTCACAGGCTGTGCGATATTTCATAGGTCAGCGGCTGTAATGGAGGGTCCGCCTCGACCAGAAGGACTCACCTGATGCTAGCGACCTTTCTGCGGTCGGACCTGCCGGGCTGGGCGGAACTTTTCGGGCATACTTCAATGAAACTGTGACAGAAATGATGATTGGTGAAAGCTGGGAGGCTCTAAAATCACAGAGGATGGGAGATATCGTGCGTTAATGTGGGCAGATGCATGGTGTACATTCAGGAATATTAAATGGAAAATGTGGAGTCTATTCGTCCTTTGGCACAAATTCGTGCTGATTTTCTCCGATCTTCTCCCGCATTGTCTTTCGGGTGAACGCGTCGGACCCAAGGACTGCGCAGCGCCGCAGAAATCCCGTGCGTAGCCTTTAATGAAGTGTCAGGCAGGTGAAAGTAATCAAGTCAACAGGAACCAGGGAACACTGAGGCAAGACTTGCACTCAGAGACGGAATGCTGACGTGATTCCCAGAATGCAGACAAGGTTGGGTGGTGACGGGAGGCGGGAGGGGGGGAATCGCCTGCCTCCCGACGGGGGAATCGATTCGGGCAAAGAGAGTCTTGCATTCTGTAGGTCTTTGTATTATACAAGGTGCTGCAAAAACCACTTTGAAAAGATTTGGCATCTGGAAAATGTGCACACACTCCACACACTGAGGCACACACACACACACACACACTCACACACACAAAACGATGAATTGCATCAGAGGGTTCAATCCAGATGGGCTATTGACTTTCTCTCTCCGCGTGACTCTAACCTGTGTAATACTGTCTTTGCTACAAATCCTTGTTGCCGGGTAAAAAGGTACAAAAGTGCAGGTCTTGGAGAGGTCACATTTGTGTCGGACACGCCGGATGGTGGATTTCAGATTGCGTACTTCTAGCACCTTGTACAGGACTGTGGACATTCCACTGCTCACAAATGCAGACCAACTACCAACCAACCAGCTAGCAAGCGTCTGCTTATTTCATGCTTTTGCGCTTCTATGCTTTTGTTTCCCCTCATCGCCCGTTTGACTGTCAGAGTGGACGATGAGGTATTGGAGCAAAAACATTTCTCAATACTTTATTTCATTTAATAATCTTTATTTTAGCTCAATTTTCACTGAAATAAATTCATTGTTAACGTTATTGCTGGCACTGGCTCTATTGCTATCAAGTGGAGCTGCTAAAGGAATATTCACAGTGATGTTGGAAACAATGTTAGAGTGACAACAAAGGATTCTATTTCTATTTCTATATCTATTTCATTCTCACCTCTCTCACAGAGGGACTCCACACTCACCAATCACCACGTTTGCTTACACCAGTTTGATTCTATTCTGCATCTCCGAGATACACACGTACAATATGTCCACAGAGGACAACAGTTCAACATTATTCGCCTGCAGCCTTTGGTTGGACTGCTGTGCTGATGCAGTGTGTGTCACTGTTGCGCCAGCCGGGTGTGTGTATTGTTTTTTTTTTTTGCCTCGCCCGCACCAGCTGTCGTGTGCTTGCACAATAACCAGTGAGGCAGCCAACATAGAGGCCGCAGAATCCGATCCTCTGAGATTATGGACGGGTTTGGGCGAGTAGAGCGAGACTTTGCAGGGATTTCAGGAGGAAGTGTGTGAAAAGCGCAGGAGCTGCAAGAGAGGGAGGCAACTGAAGTGAAACATGGGTCGGGGGGGGGGG
>OMPJ01017405.1:106572-134580 GCA_900312935.1 Carapus acus
GGGGGGGGGGGGGTGTTGGCTTCATTCTCCCTGACTTTCCTCCCTCTAAACTCTCTCGTGCCGCGGTTAGGCTCCACACAATTGGCTACAGAGCTGCTCATCAGAAAAGAAAACAAGACGTAAGATAGATAAAGGCATCCCGGGGTCACAGCGGACAGCTCCCACTCTGCGTCTGAGAAGATTTATTTTATTTTTCTTTCTGTTTGGAAAAAGGCTTGTTTGGAGCATTTACACGCTGTCACAACAAGATGATTGCAGAAAAACGAGCAGGAGTTCAAACAACAGGGCAGAATTCAACTTGAAAAGCCTCCAGACAAACATGGTGCGTCTCTGAGTCACTGTCCCCATGCGGAGCCAGGCCGTGTTTATGGAAAACAGGGGATGAAGTTAAAGGGAAGTCGAATACGCGCAATCCACGACGAGCGTACATTACTTCTGAGGCGGCGTACTTTCTTCTGGCCCTCTTTAAAAATTCATCATTGCCATTTCTTGTCCAGGTCCACGAGAGAATTCTTCACTCATCCAGTACTTTTTGAATTGTTCACTCGATTCGAGCGGCTAAATGAGGGTACTTAGATTCACCCTCACCCTACGGCTGTAGTCTGATTCATTTCATTTCACTAGTTTCATTTGTTGTACCATTCAGTTTTTCTCCAACCTCATTGGGAACAATTTCCATTTAAAGGCAAAAACTGTAGAGAAAGCTGCAACATTTCACAGTTTGCAAAGATACGTGGTCTCAGACAGGAGAATCCAACCCCTCACAATTCCAAACGTCTAATAAGATGTTGCATAGTGCGTCATAGGTATGTCACCACCCTCTCAAAGCATCCAGTGGAATGCAAATAGACTTCTTTCTGGTCTTCATTATCTCTCCCACAATGATGTAAATACCTTTGGTAAAACATGATATTTTTTGCAACCATTATCACCCGTGTTATTCCCGTGTTCTTTGTTGCCAATAATCAGACACCTACCTGCATTTTGCTGAGGGCATTTATGATCCAGGATCACCACAGCAACCCACTAATCCGACATTAATTCGGTTTAGAACACAGGCCGAGACGACGCAGCGGTGTGGATGGAGGCCAAACCGTGACAGAATACTCCAATTAAATCCCCTTTACAGCTCGCAACGACCATTGTTGCGAACGCGTTTAATGCATTCGGGATGACATCAAATTAAATCTGCCGGCATAATTGTGATGGCAAGGTGTCGAGACAATCTTGCGCTTGGAAACAGAATGGTAAGCAAAAAGAAATCAGCTAAATAATAAAGTGTAAACACTTGAACAGCTGTTGGGTTCTCCGAGACTTCCAAATAAACATCTCAAATACGAGGAGACGCAGAACAACATTTGCTTGCGTGCTTGAAAACTCACTGTGAGATGCTGCGTCAGGCCACGCGGCATTTAAACTAATGCAGCATTTTGTATTCTCTGCCGCCTCTTTGATGAAATCGGCATGAATTGAATTGTTGATGTGTTCTGTATTACGGGCTGCATACTGTCATGGGTAGTCAGGGGGGTAGGTGCTGATTCGCACAACATTATCTAATTTCTCTGCGTTTGCTCATGGTAACACCATGATGCTGAACACATTATGGTGATTTGCTGCTCAGTAAAAATGCGCGTCGGTTGTTTTCACTGAGCAAAAACATGTTTCTGCTCAGCAGCTGTGGCCGCAACTCTCAACTGATCTGATTTAAAATTTCTGTGTCCAAATAGCTCCAGAGGCTCTCTACAGTTTGCTGGTAAGCGGAGTAAACTTGGTCAAAGCAGTTGGAGTTTGTTTTCACATCCCAAAGCGTGACATGCTGGTCGTCATCCCTGAGAAAACTCTTGTCAGGACTGTGCTGGAGCGGAAATTCAAACCATTTGGTCACTGTGGTTCGCCGACACTCTCTCATGATATAGAGTGCAATAACGTGGGCGACTGAGTCATCCTCTCGCTCATCCCCCGTGTCTGAACGCTTTGAATAATAAATGGAACTCATTTCTATCCGTTCCCCGTCAGGCCGTGCCGGGGAGCGATTGCACCACAGACCCAGTCCGCGCCGCTTTCCGAGCAGAATCACATCGTCTGCGTCGCCGTTCCACGTCAACGTGGACGAGGCGTGGCGAAGAAGTCCCGTAAAAGAGGACAGTCGCAACAACAGCGAAGGCTCACGCTAACAATATGTGGAAACTCTTCTTTTTGCCCTAAAATGCATTTCAGATGTTGTTGGAAACTAATTGCACCACTGGGGAGTTGAAAGGTTTTCATCTTTTTGCAAGATTAATCCTGGCAAAAATCAGCCTTGAGAACATGAGTAGGGGTGGCGGAGGGGGAGAAAAAAAAGGGGGCGAGATGAAGCGGCGTCTCGCCTTCCATCTGTCTAGTTTGTAAGGATAACAGATTGCGAGTGAGATACACGTCGCATACTGTATGTTGTCAGTCTTTCAACGCTAGGAAGTCGTCCCTCTTTTCCCCCTCGCCGTGCTGAATTTCGCAAACAAAAAGCCGCCGCGCTATTTCAGGGGAGGTATGAGGCAGCGGTGGATAACAGCATATGCTTTTTAAAAATGGAAAAAAATGTTTCTCTCTCTGCTTGTTGCTCGCTTGTCGTAAACAACCCGTTATCAAACCATCCCTTGTGGTTATATCGGAGGGGTTTTTTTCTCTCCCTCCGCTGCAGAATGGTGGAGACACTGTCAACGCTTTGTGCGAACACAAGTTTGAGGCTCGGGCCCGGCCGCATTTGCTTGTCACGTTTTGTGTTTGTGTTATTTTCAGAGATGGAATGGTTGATATTATCGCCACTCTAACAGGGACGCTAGCATTATAGCTCTCTACAAACAAACACACTTTGCAAGAAAAACAAGCCCCAGTATACAATACCCCAACCTTTTGAGGACACTATTTGTTTGTCAAGCTTCAACACCCTGCGCTGTATTTTTTATTCCAGCGACAACCAGTTGCTTTCCTGCAGAACACTGGCAAACACACTTTGTTCCAATCCCAGCACATCTCCCGGGTTATATTCCATTACGCTGCAGTGCCACTTGTGTTATAAAATATGGTTGTGTAGCAGTTGGCCAAGTTGAAGGTACAGATGGAAAGATGCATGCTATCAAATAAAGGTACAAGAGGAGGTCTTATTCGGATTTGTCCGTTTGTTCACAGGAGACAAGTCTGTGTAGCGTGACGTTACCATTGTGGATGTCGGTTGGACGGACAGCAGATATGGGGAGTTGGAGGGGTGGGGCCTTAAGTCAAATTTATCCAGCAGTACAAGAAAAGATCAGTTAAGTGATGAACTGGATGGACGGAGCCTGTAAAGAAGCCTTTCACTCATAACCTCAGGTTTTGAGAATGTTGAGAATTGAACTGGAGACTCAATTCTCATGGAACACTGATTAAATGGCATTCAGACCCAGATTGTGTGAGGCAAATGTGACATGTATCAACTGGACTTTTGATGGTAAGTTACACAAGTATTTGTCGCAAGAACAGGAATTTGGAATCAATGTCAACAAGTGAAGTACACCTGAAACTAACCATACTACAAAGTATGAAGACTATTAACAAATGCGAAGTTTGTTTTTTCTGTCGTTTCCCTGAGATTTAAAGGTGAATGTCAAGAAAAGAAAATGAACCTTGACTGCTAATTTTTCAGACATCTTTTATGTTCACTTAAAAATCACCACAATTTGTCAGTTTGTTTTTCTTGGTTTAGATCTCACTGAGCCATACATTCCTGTTCTGTTGTGTTGTGACCGCCTCTGTTCAGACTACATCTCTTTGACTTCTTCCAGCAGTCCACATTAAGGTCCAGAGTCTATTTCCAGCTTTGTTCCAAAGACGTATTTGCCCCATCAGAGAGAATCTGAGATGAAGTTTTTAACCTTCAGTCTTTGAGGTTGACATTCCTGATCCCTCCCCAGAGTGGTCAAAACGCTTGTACATCAATACAGTGTAATGCTTCTCTGAAGGTTATCTGGCAGAACCTCACAAACATCGCTGAATTGAATTTCTGTCAGCATTTTTCTGTGGCTCTTAACCCATGAAAATGTGCTTCACTTTATCTGTCTATGAATCAGAACCAAAATCCAGACTATAAAATGTTATGACGGCTGACTGTAAATACACGCCATGAAATACATAACAAAAAACTGCAGCTATTGTCCTCCGGGTGGACAAAACAATACCAGAGAAATAAAGTAAATAAACCTTGGAATTCTTTTGTATTACCTACCATCTGAACCAATTTTTTTTTTATCATTTTCTTACATTTCTGAACTTGAATCTGACCTCCATGTCTTTGCTGATTTGCCTTTGTACGTTCCTCAAATGAAATATACTATTATGTGTACTCTCTCTCTAAAACACATGATCCATCAGACAGTACTAATGGTACTTGGTGGTCCGGGCAGATGGTGACCCCAATGTGGATAGGGGCGAGCGAGGAGAGTGGGTTTATTTGCAACGGTGAAAAAGGAACGTCAGACAAAGGGATTCAGATACCGAAGGGGGACACTAGAAGCGATGGAGCAGATACAAGACAAGGCTTGTTTATAACAAGGATTCACAATAATTCATATTTTGATCAAGCTGTGGGTAATTTACTGAACAATCCTAAAGAAATTGTAGAAATCATCCCCATCCTCATCTTCCACGTATCACAATATTCTTTACCAAACAAATTTATCTCATAGGTAGGGACACAATGGATAAGAAACACTCGACTGATCCCTGGGAAAAATAGGTAACTCATATTCATAAAATAAAGCAAGGCCGAACAAAATAGATGATTATGCAACACACGCACACATGCATATACACTTTCCCCAAAGTCAAAATCTTAAGATTTCCAATTACTATGCTATGAGATCCACCAACTAAGTAATGCAAGAAATATGAACACCATGACTTATTTAAGTCACGAAAAAGAAGCTTTATAGAGTTCATAGAGATAAGTTACAGCTTCCATATCATCCTTTAATCTTCAGGAATTGTTGCTATACAACAACACATTCGGAAAGAAAAAGTAATATATTCCAGCCCCATCGTCCACTAACAAGGCTTGGCTGGGTCAGAACAATTTGCAAATCAACAGATGAAGCACTGTTTCTCTGCTTGGGTGATTTGGCCGCGATATCGTTGGCATCGTTACTCGTGACGTCGCCTCTGATGAGCTGATCAGGAAAACAAGGCCGGAAAGGGTCGATGGCGACCGAATCAGCGACATGACCGTGGCGCGGAATCGGGTGGAAAAGGGAGTAAGGAGGGAAGCGGCACAGATGAGGGTGCGACTGGAATTTCACAGAGGAGTCGGCTCATCAGGGCCAATGTTTCCGTTTGGCCATCAATGTTATTGCAATTTCTGCTCTGACAGGCAGTTTCCTGATTGTTTGCAGAAGGTGACACAAACAATGACGGCCATTTGTTTACTTTGTTATCTGTAGAAATGGTTAATAACTTGTTTCAGCCGTGTCAGTGGCACAATATGTCCGTATATTCTCTTTACCCCAGGGAAGATTACAGAGTGTAATTTAACCAAACGTGTTTTCTTGTTTGTAGGAGGCAGATTTATGCAATCCAGGCATTGTTTTCAGCAACTCTATGTTGACTCTCCTCTTGCGTAACAACTGGGAGATCATATTGCAAAAAAAGACATGACGTACAGAAATGATTGAAGCCCAAAAAAATACATCCTCCAACAGCAGAGGAAGAATAGAAAAGCAAAAAAAAAATAGAAAAGGAGCAGCTGTGCCAGTGTGAAAGTGTACATTCATCTTGTCCCTGTGATTTTCTCTGGGAAAATGGACAAATCATCCTTTTTACAGTGGCTCATCCTCAGTGGTAAACACGTACACAGAAAGTGGTGTGTACATGCTACTCCTCGAAGTGTGTGTGTGTGTGTGTGTATATGTTTTGTGTGGGGGGCTGGGCTCAAACTTAATCAACATCCACATCGAACAAGTCGCCATTTCCATTGGCGCGATGCACAAAAAGCACCTTTCTCACAGTTTTATAGTGACATGATTTTAAAGGGGCCAATGGGTGTCGTCTAATGAGTTCAGCATCGAGAGTTTGACGTTATTTGTGGCGTCGCCCCGCCCGTCCCCCTGAGGAGTAGTTTGCGTCCTCTGCGCCGCGTCTGGATCACTCACAATGCTCGCACACACACACACACACGCACAAACACTTCTCTTTAACGCACCGAGGAAATGATGTTGAGGAAATGATGTGGTCGGTCTGATCGGTAATCGCAGCCACAACCGTGCATCTCTGAGGCATTCGGGGGGGTACGATTTGAATGAGGAGAGTCTCATTACAATTTTCCCACCTCAAAAACCCATTCCCGCAATAAAAGCCCACGCAGTCGAGTCTGACAAAGAAAATAAATAAATAAAAAAGAGGAGAGAGCGCTGAAATAGTGGGTATCTTCTCGATTTTCCTCATAATCACAGCCTAGGAAGACAACATATCCAGAAGGGAATAATGGTGCAATTGTGGGCGGGTGCTGTGTGCCCCCTCACACACACACGCACACACACGAAAATGTGGATATCATGTGGAAATGACTGCGATTCTCCGAGTTCGGCGCCGTGCCTGTAAACGCCGCACTATTGGACTGGAGGATGGATTCAGTAGTTGGTAGTTGTGATGGATTCACACCGAGTTTCTGGAGAGGAGGCTGGTTAACAGGCTCATTCCCTCTCTTCAATTATTAAAGGCCGCGGGTTCAGGAACATCCGCGCGTTTTTGCACACATCATATTTTATTTCACGCGAGTCATTGGGAGAGAATTAATTATTTATACACCGACGTCCCCCGACAGTTGCAAGTTGGTTCATTTTTGTTTTCCACCGGAGCTGATTGGTTAAACTTCCCTTGTTCCATTTCCATTCACACTCCTGCAGATATTTATTCCACACAACTGCAGCACCAGCTACAGTTTCACTGTGTCACTTATTGAGTTCTTTTCATCACCCTAAACAAACACATCACGCCACAAGACTCACACTCAACAGATGCATTTACAGCAGGGGTCATGACCTTTTTGAGATTGAGAGCATCTTCATGGGCACTGAGTAGCATGAAAGGCCCGTTTGATACAAATTTCCTACGTAACAAAACTGCACAGATCACTTTTTAGTACTAATAATGATTATGATAATAACAGCGGTAAAGTAATCCCTCACCTATTGGAGGGGTTCTGTTCCATAGCTGCCCACGAGAGGTGAAAAATAGGAACAGAATTAGTTCAAGTGAATCATTAGGGTACGGCATTGTGTTGTCCTGTTCTTTCATAGTTCAAAGTTTTCTTAAGCCTCCATACGCTTGACAAACCTTTGCCATACTCTTAAACTCCCTTATCAACTTCTCTGCTATGGTAAGCGTCGTCCTCTGGCGCTTGGAGTCGCTGCCAGAGGGTTTAGAAGGTGCAGGGCATTTGGGCGGCTTCATTGGGGACACAAATAATGCACTGCGCAGATAAAGACGCTGCAGATGCTGTGCACAGAATGAAGTGAACGGCACGGGATGCTAAAAGCTACTTTTCTGGCTATGGACAGTTTTTAGTGTTTTTTACAGTTGGGCGAGAAAATGTTTTTTCAACTCCTACAGATAAAGTCCAGTTCGACAAAAATCTTTATTTCAATCCACTGTAGAAACCCTTGATGCTCTAATGAAACGGCAATATCAATTTACCGTACATTCCGCATTAATGAAAATCTGCAATGTACTGAGGCCGCGATGGGTGACCTGTGATACATCGAGGGATTACTGCAGTAGATATACTATGTGAAGAGACTTATCAATAGTAATTAGTCTCCATGCTGTAGAATATGCTTCATGGTTGCATTTAGTGTTACTTGCGGGCAACATGTGCCCACTGGCACAGCGCAGATGACCCCTGATTTATACCACTTATGTTCATGTTCGATTTATGTTCAGAAATCAGCTTGAGGATGCTTCCCCTTCTCCCACCTGGTGTCCATACCAACTGCATTATTGTCTATCTCTCTTTCAGATCTACCGACTACGGATCCACATACAGTAGGATGAACGACAAAGTTGGGTCCAAGACCGTTCTGAGTTATTTGTACGTCTGTCCGACCAACAAGAGAAAGGTGAGTTTTCCAGCCCCGCAGGCAGAATTTCCCGTCCCTCTGACACAGCTATGAAGGGAACGCTTTTATTAAAAGTACAGTGTAACACTGACACTTTATCAAATGGTGATTAATTCTGGCCTCAAACATGATATAAAAATTCAAGTAGTACCAGCTGCCATTTCCAGTTATTTGATCATGAGAACTCTATTATTCATTTATGATGCCTTTTAATTTTCTCAGCATTTCCAGATGTAATTAATTTCCTGCCAGTGAAACAAGCACTTAGCCCCTCCCCCATTTTATCTCCACAACACAGACAAAGCACTCCTTATCTTCCCAAGTTCACTGGGGGCCAATTTGTTCCAGTTTCACATTTACAGCTGAGAGTGGCCGTTATAAATCTAAAGTATGGATCGTATGCGTTCCCCTTAAAACCTTAACTGATCCACTGGTCCGACTATTACGTAGTGGTCAGTGCTGCTGGAGGCGCAGAGCTCCAAAATGTTGGAAATAATTCTCACCACGTCTGCCAGCGATACTCATCGCATGTTCGTTCCAGGGGTTAGATAAGTACCCCAGTGTGTGTCTCCATGGAAGTCGAAGCCGGCCTGATTGCTGAGTCCACCTCGAGCAGTGCGCCAAAGTGTCCTTGAACACTGAACCTCTAAATGCTCCTCGGGCTCCTGGCGTGGTGATGGGGTCAAAGGCACAGAGGCGATTTCTCCAGGATTAATACCGTATATAAAAACATTGCTTGAGACATTTATGTGTGAATATGTTTTTTTTTTCCATGCTGCCTTTTTCGTTATATTGTTTTGTGTTGTGGAGAAGTAGAGGCGAGTGTAATATAGTGCATCATTGTACACAGGGATGTGCGGTCAAGTGTGGAGGAAGTGGCCACGCCTCACCTGTCGTCATGGAAAGCAAAAAACTTATTAAAGAATGAAAAAAAATCATTAAATGGTTCTATTTATCCAGTGATACGCACTATAGGGTTATTTCTATGCATAACCTGTTAACTACAGCCAATCAAACGGTGAACTAGCTACTCTGTAGGGTTCATAAGTTTCTAATTCTGCTTGTGATGAATTCAGTGCCTCACCAGCCATGAACCTCACTGCATGCCACTGGTTATGCAGTTGAACACAGTGTGATGTGGTTTGGCATCATGAGGACAATCACTAAAATGCAGAATATATTTGGTTCAATTTGCGTTGGCCCAAGCAGGAAAACAACAGCTAATAATAAATCTATGTAATGTAATATACTGGCTAGATGTTGCAAAATGAATGCTGAATATTATCCAAACTTCCTCATGGGAATGCCCACACCCCAACGAAAAATCACATCTGATTTCTGCGGCGGAGCCTAAGTACGATGAAAAGGTGCTCGGTGTACCTCCAGTAATAGAGCCTGAAAGCTCATTAAGTGTGTTTAACAACCGTGCTAAATGTGAAAATATTATTTCTGCTCAAGTTGCTATGCTGTCAAACATGTGAAATGAAGACTAGGCACCGCACATCAAGAGAATCTGAGGAGTGAAGCGGCTCTGTTGATCGTAGAGAGTACTCAGTGTACTCTCAGTACTCTGATTTGCTCCATGGATACGCGGAGGTGCTGAACCTTAATACTCATGGTGGGGGAGTTGACATGCTCCCCGCAGCAGATTGTAGCTTGTGCTGATTACTCCACAACTCGCTCCTGCTGACTTAATATGGAGAAAATCTGATTCCACTTCAAGGGCACAGCTGGAACATCTCTCTCATCAACTCTTGCAACCCAACCAAATAAATAGAAGTAGCTTTCATTTTATCCCACCACACAAGCAGGTCAAATTGGCACCGATGCAGCTCAGCCAGCACAGTGTCACTTTGCTGTGGCACATGGCATATAAACATAATCAGATTGCAATCGACAAAAGTGAATATCGGACCGTCCCGACTGATCAAATTTGCTGGAAGTCAAATCGGCCCAAGTCCTCATTGTTATTGTACGTAGCGGTTTTTGTTCCAATAACTTTGTGACCGCAGTCATGCAAGGCAGTAGTTTGTCGTATTTGATAAGTGGCCGCTGCCCCCAAACCGATTCATTCTCCGGCTTGTTGTTTTATCATTTTGATGCGCGGTCCTGCAGAGACATGAATCTGGTTACATCCTTGTACGTCAGAGACCTCATTTAGAATCCGCCTGTGTTCCCCGTTCCAAACAAAAATGACAATGCTGTATGCGTGTGTGTGTGTGTTACAGGACTGTTGCGCATCCTGAAACGACCACGAGTGCAGCTGCAAAGTCCCTCTTTTGTTTCATGTAGTGCAAAATCTGAATTTCAATCTTTCCTTGACGATCTCAACAGGATCGTCACCAAACGAAAATCTTCAGAAAATGACTCCCAGATCTTTTTTCCATCTTATATTGTTTGCGTCTCCATGGTCTAAAACACAGGAGAGGACAAAGGGGGACCACGTTTCAGCAATACAGAGATGCAAACTTACTGAGGAACAAAAACAGCATAGATGGGGTAATTAAGTCTCCAGCCGTCATTAATGAGTGCATAACATTGACTCCGGACCTTTGAGGGGGAAACGCGTTAAGCCCCATTGATCAGGGTGGAGGTGATTCACAGTGGCATCATCCCAATTCTGACCCGCTCCTCCACTGGCCAGACAATCCAGAAACCGCTAGCCTCCATTTCAGTGAGGAGGGCAGCGTCCAGATCGGCCCCGATGAGATGCCGTCTCTCCCCCTCGGCTGCTATTGATTTACCATTGTTATCCCTCCTCACAATGACCCAACCGATTCTGAGGGAGAAATCTTAATCAGCCTTTGCAAATATAATTATTCACTGCAGTGCTCCCTGAATACGCAATTAGTATTAAAATAATAACTCCATGCAACGGATATCTGAACAGCCTTCAGTGAAGAGATTGTTAAAGTACTTGACTTGACTTATATTATAGGAATACAAAAACACAATTCGACAAAACAAATTTAGTTTGATGTACAGTTTGTTTCTTTACCAAACTTCGATCTTGACTCATCTTTATAAGATTTATTTTCAGTTGACACTGCATCTGCAGCTAATAGCGATTTGCATAACAACAGCATACTCTGACATTTTAACGGTCGGCAGATTTGAGGGATTGTGACCGACACGATGTGTCCGTACTTGAAACCTTCTTCCCTTTCGAGATCAGCGACTTTTAGCAGCCGCACTCAAAATCCAACCTTTTAAACGAGTGACCGGTGAGGATAAATCAGTTGCAGCCGCAATCCAGCCGAGCGGAATCACAAAAGCACAAACACACACATAAAGCTGCGCAAAGGTCACTGGTTAGAGCAAAAGAATGTTAAGAGGCAGAGTGCAAAGGTGTTTGTATTCATCCCTCATGGCAGTCCTGGGTTCAAATGTTATGCCAGTTTGGACCTCTTGAGGAGGACGATTTTATTCTTCAATACTTAAAGTACACATCTCACTGCACAAAAATCAGGAAATATGAAGGGAGCTTCAAACTAGAAAGGATCTCCGATCATATTTGAGGACAAGGCCAGATATCTGGCTGTTTTTTGGGACTTTTGTGGCGACAGATTGTGAATTGCAACGGTCAATCCTGAGCTACCATGCAGTGCAGGTTGAGAGTAAGCCGGCTGCTTATGGGTGCTTAATGAAAAACAATTTATCTAAATCACCACCGGGGAAGATTCCTAGTTAAAGCTCTGCCAGGAAGGGGGAACACTCTTGTCAGTGACAAATGTACTGCTGTTTTTCCAATTCGGCTGGAATTGACGAGGGAAAACACGGCCGTTTGGGGGCAGGAGTGCAGCCGCTCCTCTGAATCCCAAAACACAATCCTCCCGCCGCTATGGGATGTGGAGCTTGCAGGAGATTTTCCTTCAGCCAGCTTCTCCACGCCTTTGTGCAGGGACCCATCTCTGACTCCATCGATGTTTGTGGACGGCCAAAAAAGAAAATCCCTCAGGATTTCAGGAAGTTTTCTCTGAATTATTATTGTTACTTGTGAGCACAGATGTGCACACAGGTCAAAATTCTACAAGCTTCAATTGCGATTGAAGATGAGTGAGTGTGTTAAGATACACGTCTTACATCTGAGTTACATCACATTGCAATGAACCTGTCGACTGACAGCGCTAATTACCGCGTGTGAAATTAATGCATCGCACACTATGTATGCTTTAACTAAACAATTACAAAGAGAAGTGCCCCAGCTGAAGGTATGAGAGAGAACAATGACGGACAATACCCTATTATTTATAGCTGTGTTAGTCTACTTGTGTCTTGTGTGCATGTATAAATGTACACACACTGAAATCCGACCCATGCTGCACTTTCCGGTCCAAAGATTCAGCATTGCAGCTGTAGGATGAGTGAAATTATATTGCGCACCTCTTCCAACACCTTTTCTGAAGTCACGTCGCGGCCGTTGTGTTTTTTTTTTTTTTATTTGCAGAGAGAAATATGCATTGTGGGATTTGTGTTCTTATTGAATTTTTTAATAACTGCGATAGCCGCAGCAGAAATACCCGAAGCATGAAATTAGAGCTTCTGCCACTCTGCTGATGTTACGTTCTGAAATTAGAATTCTGTCGGACAGACAAATTGTTGAGAAATTAACATCCTAAAAAGCTCCATGATGAAGCCAACGACATGAATTCTGATTTGTTGCACGTCTCCTTGCGGCTTTAACATTTTGAACATTGCTTCCTCAATTGTCCCTTCGTAATAGCACCATTATACTGTTTTTTCGATCAACACTGTTGTTAACCTTTTCTTCACATTAGCTCGCTGTGTTCACATTAGTCTCTTCAAGTTATCTCAGAAAGTGTGTGTATGTGTGTGTGTGTTTTTGTAGGCAGCAATTGCGACAGATGTGTGGGGTGCCTTCATAGAATAAAGTTGGACATTTAGCAGCAATATTTACCAATTTTTTCAGCTAAATGTGTTGTGAAAGCAGCTTGTTTCTCTCAATCGTCTCTAACATCTGTCCATTACCGTCTCTGCCTCTCTGCTACCTCTTCATCCGAATCTCTCCTCTCTCTCTCTCTGCACTCATCCCATCCTCCCCTTTTTCCTCCTCCCTTTATCTTCTTCTCCTCCCCGTCAAAGATTATGGTGTTGACTGATCCAGAGTTTGAAAGCAGCGTCCTCATCAGCGCTGACGAAGGTGCCAGTTATCAGAAGTACCGTCTCACTTTTTACGTCTTGAGCCTTTTGTTCCATCCCACCGAGGAGGACTGGGCCTTGGCCTACAGCCATGACCAGAAGGTAAGGAAGCCTTCTTGTTGGTTTGTACGCCTCCGTACATATGATACGATTGCGAAGGTGTGTGGAGACAATGACAATTTGGTTGTTGTTACATGGTTTACAGTTCTGGGAAGCAAAGCAGCAGAGAGAAAAAAAAAAAAAATCCTTACCCAGTATACCCAATAATTTCACTATACTTCACTTTCACCATTCACCAGTGTACATGTCTGATTAAGACTGACCAAAATTAGTCTGAAATTTATACCTGATTGCATAAAGAATAATTTGCAAATCTCCAAAACAACCCGGCAAAAAACTTAAACATCCTCCACAGAGATGCTTGCACACAATTAAGAAATTACATTACAGGTCAAAGGTTTTAAAACACGCCAACTCTTCCTGAGTTGTCTTGAAAATTATGCAGTTCAATGTCTCAGAGTAACCAGGAATGAAAGCATAGAACTAATAAACTATTCAAGTTAAAAACAAAGTCATGGAATCAATTTAGAAACCAAAATGCTTTCCAAACATCTGAGTCCTTCAAGTTGCCACCTTTGGCAGATATGACGTCTGAACAAACTTTTTCGAAGATTCAAGGTCTTGAAAAAAACATTTTAAGCTGTGCATTGGACTTGAACCGCTTGAATTTCAATGATTAACTGGAATAATTACGGTGTCCTACAGCATTTGACCTGTAGTGTATGTTTGTTATGTCATATTTATGATATCATAAACACAGATAAACTAGACTGGACTAAAACTGGCAACACATTCAGGATTGTATTGTTAGATCTGTAGTTGAACGCAGATTAGCCACCACTTCTTTTGGAGCTCCGCCTCTCTTTCAGATTCTACCTCATGCTAGTAGTATCTCTTGAGCGCGACCATGAAAAAGTGAGTGTGGCTTCACACCATTGTGACAAATGACACAAAGTGTCTTTGACCTGCATGGATCCGACGTGGCATTTAAAGATTGACCTCGCCTTGTTTCACACCAGAAGTTCAATGGTGAAGAATACATTAATACATTTTGTTTACATCATTGTACTCGAGAGGTTTTGTCAGGGAGCAGGGAGACTTCCTTTTATGACTCGCTGCCTCATTTGCATGTATTATGAGCTTTCATGTAACCACCACCTCCCCCACCTCCTTGTTGGTGGTCATATGTGTCTCTGCATCTTATTTCACAGGTTAATATCTCGGTCACTAAGTCCTAATCAGCAGCCATCACATTCGTGGGAGAATCTTAATCAGAGTTGAACCCGGAAACCTTGAATTATACAGATGCATTTTTAATGCAGGAGTTTTTTCTGTACGCGTACACTAAAAGCATTTTTTAAAAGTTCATGTTTGGGCACCATCTAAAAAAAGGACATGTAGGAGTAAGCTGAAAGTCAAGAACTGCCACGTCTCCACTCATTGTGACATTCACCTGATGTCAGCTTTTCAGAAAGTGAAGTACTGTCACCCCGTTGGAACACAAATAGATGATCTGTGCTTATTTTCTAGTTCCACTCTCCAAATTAAATTCTCTAAATATGCGTCTATGAATATGAATTTCTGACACTGACGACACATTGTTCACCAAATGAACTTTGGTTATTTTGGTGATGCAAATCTGAGCTTGCGTGCACACACTGATTCAGCTCAAATTAAGTTTCAAATCTTTAACTTCTCTGTTTCCCTAAATTTGAACATGGACCGGCATGTTACTAATGTCATATTCCAATTAACAGATGAGTACAATTTAATTTACTGTTTGCAATCACAATCTTAAAATTGTTCATGTTAATATGGTTGAATTTGTTCATTCAAGCAGACGAAAAACTATGTCAAAAAGATATAGATGTGTTTTTTTTTAGCAGGGTTAGTTTCCTAAGTCAAATGAAAGTTTCCCTCTGAGATGTTGAAACTCTCCTCCACCACTCATTCACCACGGCAGTATGCCACAGCCCCAACACATTATAAGGCACATAAATAAAATTATTCTTTAAGGTTGCTTCAGTGTTTACAGTTGTCAAGTCAGAGCAGGATTTGTATGTGGGGAAAAAAAAACAGCAGTGAGGTGTGCTGTTGGAGTTACAGATGGGTTTTGGGTTGATTGGGTCTGCATCAGGCAGTTCTGAGACACTTCCTGTTTTCAATGTTGATGTCAGGCAGGAGTTTCCATGGACAATGAAGCTTGCAGAGGACATTTCATCAACTGCAGTGAGCGGAGGAAGAAAGTGGAGGAGAACTTGGCATGGTGCAGATTCGCACTGGGGAGTTGATTCCTCACGCTGGAACTCTTTGGAAGTGGGTGGACAGGTGGAGACAAGGAGGGCGACTTTAAAGACCTTAGGTCAAACCATCCAAAGCAACGGACAGTGCTCGAGTGAGGTGAAGACCAGAGTGGAGGTGCAGAAATGTGTGGCAGAAATGAGGACGCCAAGGTCTCTTTTAGGAGGAACCAGGTTGGACATATTCAGAAAAGCACAGTGGAGCAGTTTGGAGTTGAGTTCCGAGAGGCAAAGGTGGAGACAATGCCGACACTAATGGAGGACAGACAGCGGATACTGGACAAAGGATGTTGAAGATGGAGCCCAGAGGTGGGAGGGAGAAAGCAAAGGAGATTCATGGACGTGGGGGAGGAGACGTCGCGAGGGAGGAGATGGCTCGGAGAGGGAGCGGCAGTAATGAGGGGGATATGAGTCAGAGTCCTAACCCTAACCCTAACCGTACGTCCACATAAAACCAAATTGCTCCTCAGCATTATTGGGTCAGAGCCTTATGTGGGGCACGGCACTGGGTCGGCAGTGAGACAGAAACGGAAGGACAAATGTCATCTGTTGAGAGACAGATACCTCAGAGTGAGGCAGGAATAAGACAATTCATTATTGCAAAACCGTCACACACACAGCCGTCGTTGTTAGCTTAATGTTGGACAGTCGAGATAACTTTCTTCATGTGGCAAGAAATAATTACACCTCGGAACACAATGAAAAGGTGAACTTGTCCTCTACCCTTGAAGAGAGAGAGAGAGAGAGAGCAGAGACAACTTGAGCCACATAATGATTTTGCCACCAGGGCCGAGCGCGGCGTAACTCATCGGGACACGTTTTGATTGTTTCAAGCACATCTGGCGTGATGAAACAAAGAGCGGAGCCGTGAAATCAGAGGGAAATTATGAACAGAGCAGAGGCAACGGCAGGAACGCGTCAAAGAACAGATGGAACGAGTCCCTCTAATGGAATCACAGATATTTATCATGGCGGCTTTGACAAAACAGCAGACGGATTTGTGCCGCCAAACAGACGGGCGATCAACTTCAGAACAGTCTCTGCTGCCAGTGCGTGTGTTTGGGCGCGCGTGCGTGTGCTTGTGTTAGATTTCAGTTTTTATATCGATTCGAAAGATACAACACTGTTACTGCTGGCAGATGTGACTGTCGTTTGGGGTCTTTATGAGCGCCCCCCGGAGGCCCTTCCCCTCCTGGCTGTCTTATAAATATTACATCACCAAGCTTGAACTGTAACATGGATTATTCTATTACTGTGTTGACAACTATATTTGTAGAATTTAAGCTTCTCTGAAGGTTCTGGTCATGTTAAGATATTAACTTTTTAAAAGATTTAATTTAAAATTTAAGTTTTTAATCATTTTGGGCATTAACTGAGTTTGTTTTTTAATTACCGATGTTTAAATTGACTTGGATGATGCAGCAAGGAACAGATGGGATCACTTTAGCCATTTACTTTGCAGTTTTAGCGTTGGCACTGGTCTCCATTAGGGAAGGACTTATTTACTTATTCACCGCAAAACAGGGAACCATTTGAAATCTGTCTCAAATATGAAATGAATACTTTTGCCTGTGTTTTGTCGCACCAACGAAGTAGGACATAATCCTGCCTCAAAGTCTTTGTGAAGCAGTTTTCTTAGCCTATAAAGCATTTTATTTGTTTCTAAAGGGCCTCTCGACGGCGGATCTTTTAAGTCTGTGATTGGGGATTCTTAATGGTGTTATGGCCCTTAGTGGGAGTGTTCGCTCCGGCACACAGAGAGAGCTGTGGAAATACACTCCTTAAGTTTGCCTCAAAGTACAATTTGTGTGAATATCTACAACTAGTTTTGCTTAAAGTCACACGCAACCACACGACAAAACAATACACCTGATTCCAACCACGTCTCGATAGGTAAATGTGCTTCTCATTCCTTAATATCAGCAGTCATGGAGGAATCCGATGTTCATGATTATCATCATTTTGAGGTGTTAAGTGATCCCTCACTGGGAGACGTGTTATAAACTGCCACTGAGGTCTATTGGCTAAAAACAACACAAGAGTGAAAGACAAAGTGACGCCATGAGGACAGAAATACCTCTGCACACCCATTTTGCTCCAGACAAGCTACTTATCATTGTTTCCCTACCTCACGGTGACATTTTTATGGAGTGTTTAAGCCCCTGCGGTTTTAAGCAAGTAATGTGATTTTGCTGATCTGCAGAAAAAGCTGACCTTCAAAAAAGAGAGGAAAAAAAAGGGCTCCTTTATTGAGAGGATCTAGAAAATGTGCACACCTAGCACTATGTGGGATACTTTCAGTATGGCGGAAAATATGGCATATTTGGTAATTGATATCTGAATATCTCATTCTTGTTTAAGTAATTTTGTCTTTACTTGGCTGTTATTCTGGTGGACCTCATTTTCAAGAAACGGCTTGACGCAGCTACTCTTCACTCCCTGGTCCTCATCAATCTTAATTTAAGTGATGGCGCTGAAAGCAGTTTCAGATGCCTTCCGAACGTCGTCCAGCCGCACCTGTGCTGGCGCATCTCAGAAAGCATTTTCGAGAGAATTAGTGGAGGCTGTTTGACCCCGAGTGACAGCAAATGCTGCTTTTCTTCTCTGTGGATAAACACCTCCACCGCTCCGTCTCTGGAGGCTGAGCAGCATTCAGTGCGGCTCATATTTCACCACTCGCGGTAACATTTCTCTTACACGGCCGCTGCTCCCCGTCGGCAGTATGGGCTTGTCAGTTACCTTTAAGATTCTGAAACTGTCAGGTGTGTGTGTGCGGGTGCACGTGTGTGTGTGTGTGTGTGTTGGGAGATGGTGGGGGAGGTAAGGAGCAGAAATAAAGGGGAGGTGAGAGCTGGAGAAATGAAAAAGATGGAGGGGGCTTGTGCGGTCTCAATCTCGTCTCATCGGGTTAATGCTGGAGTGTGTGTGTGTGTGTGTGTGTGTGGGCGTGTGTGAGGGAGAGAGGCGTGGACGTGGCGACAGAGGGAAGGAAATGAACCAAAAAATGAGAACAAATGAAGATTGATGGATCAAGCTGGAATTCTTATTAAATAACCCATTTCTATCTGCCGCGAAGGCCTCGCTGATATCCTCTCGCCGCGCCGCCGCAGATGAATTGATATCAGTTTATCTGTTTGTTGGCTTGTTTATCAGTGTCCAGACGGGCCTGTGGCGCGTTCCCTCGCCCGACGCCTCTGCCAGGCACGGCCCTGATATGACAGCCGGGTTTGAAATCGCTGCTTAGAATCAGAGTTGGTGCATTTTATCACAACAGCAGCAGAAGGAAAAATGCCTCAACCAATTTTATATGCCCGCCCCCTTGGGCGCCATGTCGTTTATAATATCGACCGCGTGACTGTTGTGTTTGTGCTCTGTCGCATTCCAGTTATAGAATGACTGAACGGCATCATGTGGGTACATGAGACGATAAACTTGCCAAACCGTTACATACATTTTTTTTGCATTTTTTTTTCTGAATTTAAGAGATTTGAAACAACTATATGAATTTTGGTACAACAATAAAAGCAGTTTATTACCAACAGTTTCCTGAGATACCATCAACACAATCTGCGTCTTCCTTCGGCCTTTTACATCTACAAACGGCATATGTCCATAAGCTTTACCAGATGTTTGTGACACCAAACATCATGGTGGGTAGGTAGGTAGGTAGGTAGGTAGGTAGTTAGGTAGGTAGGTAGGTAGGTAGGTAGGTAGGTAGGTAGGTAGGTAGGTTAGGGTTACGTAGGTAGGTAGGCAAGTAGGAAGGTAGGGAGGTACTTTATGGATAAATGAAATACTTGCCTGCCATGATGTTTGGTTTGGAGACAGTATCTCTGTCCAAAAGACAAAAGGCTGAGCTGGACGTGGCAGGGATAAAGGCAGTTTACAGATGAGGCAGACAGGAGGTTTGGACATGATTTGGACAAGCTCAGAGGAGAGACATTGGACAAAGGATGTTTGAGATGGAGCTGGTGGGTAGGAGGACAAGAGGATGAGTGCACAGAAGATGCTGAGGGAGGACATGAATATGGTTGACGTGACAGGTGAGGACAGGCCGGTTAAAAGGCAGTAGAGACAGAGGATGTTTGGATGCCCGTTGTCTCCAAATACAGATTTGGGGATCAGATCGCACATCAAACAACGTCTCGTTACTCACTCGGGACCACAGCGTGTGTCAATTACTTTTATCGACGCTGAGACCAAGAAGTGACTGGAGGGCCACTTGTGCTGATTCATGAGCACACGGGGGGGCGTTTATTTAACTGAGTGGAGAGGCAGGAGGAACACGTGTGTGGGCTCCACACACCACACGCCGAAATGTGGATTTGAGGCGCGAACAATTCCAAACTCAGATTCCTGAATGTGCAATTTTAGGGATATTGCACATTCGGGGGACTGAAATACGACCAGTAAGGACATAAATCAGCACTTTGCTTTTGTTTGTCAGTCACCGGTGCTGCACTGGATGAAAGCATTTGGTGCCAGAGAGGAAAATGCAAGATTGGCTTTGTGGGAAATAATTGAAGTCTGTCCAAATCAGGCCGAGGAGCCATTTAGTTAATGTTGTCTTTCTTTCTTTTTCTTTTATCAAAATTGCGTCTCTTTACGACATATATCCTGTTGAGCTTAAAGCTCCTGCAGTTAGTTAAGCACGTGTTGCATAAAAAGCAGCCTGCGGTGAAATATCTACTCAGTACACAAGATCCATAGTGAAGCATTTGTAAATATGAGTTAATCTCTCAGCCAAAATCTGCTTTCCGCTCTGGTAAAATGGGAGACTTTCCCTCTAATGCAACAGCGCCAGCCCAGTGTTACATTGCATAAAACACCATTATTACAGTGAATCCATTTGTGTATTCAGCACTATTAGACGCTCCCAGACCGGCACTATCTGAGCACTCGCAACAGTTTCTCAGGTGACTCACTGAAAGACAATAATTATCCAGATCAAAACAAACACAGGCTTTAAAAAGCAGCCGCCCGGCTCCAGTTCACTCTGCAGACTGAAATACAACAAAATAAACATAGTGCTTGTACACGCAAACACTCAAGAAACGCCTGCGTAACGTATATTGTTCCTTTCTTTTCTTGCCTCCAGCAATAGACATCAGCGAAACTGTACAAATGATATGGAAATAAGAGGATAAGGGAATAGAGGAACAATAGGAACAAGGACGACGCTTTTCTCTCATAAAACCGCCCCAGGCAGTGTTTCTGTAGGTTTAAGTAGATTATGCAGCATGAATTATGCAACACATTCCAAGCGACTAACGACACCGCTTCGATCCACTTTAATGGTTGATAAGTTTTGCTCTTGTTCATGCAGGACTTGCCAGGGAACTGAGGCTGGAGGCATTATTACCTTGAAAATTCTGATTAAAACACTTGATTATTTCAAGAGGGGATTTCCTTGTTCTACCGTCTATTATATAATACTTCAGTGTTTGGATATTGGCTGTACAGTACTCCCTTGCTATGCCGTGGCCTAAGTACATTGCAAAATTTTTATATCATGAATATGAATATATCTATGAAATATATGTAATGATATGATTCATAGAATACATAATTTTGAATATTTTTTATAGAATATATAATATAGATTAATATCGTAGTTGCATTGGTATTGGTCGATAGAAATTTAAACTTTCAAATATTGGTTTTATTTCTGTTGGATAAAAGCATTTTCTAGCTGATTAAGTAAATGAATGATTGAAAGTAAAATTACTGTACTGGAGTGTACAGTAGACATTAATTGAAAAATACTACAAACACCAGCAGCATAGCTTTTAGCATCGTTCTTTTTCAACTGGGCGGATTTACACCGATCTGGAACATAATACTTGCTATAAACATGGGATTACTGTAGTGTTTTAACTACAAAGTGAAGTTTCCATTTCTTTTATGATATGTTTTACACACTTAACACAGTGTATAATATTGTTGAATTGTGTACCTCGCTGTTTGTTTAAACCACCCCGACACTTCGAAGAAACAAAAGCCTTTGCACACTTTGTGCACACTGATCCATAGAATGCCTATTTGTTAATGGGAATCTTGTAAAATAAAATACCATTACTAAATTGTGAATGTGCCATGAAAGGTCAACAACAGAGGTGCTTTAACAGTTGCCTAACAATAACACCTTCACCTTTTAGGACAACAATTGTCCTTTTACAATTTGTGCATGAAAGTCTTCCACAAATGCCATAGTGTAACAAAATCGAAGATTTGTGGTATGAAAGTGCTGAGTAACCACCAAAAAAAAAAAAAAAACGTGTGCTGCAGCCTCCCTTCTGCCCTGCAGCCTCATGGCAATTCCTGCTCATTGCACTGAGCCCTAACGACGGCAGCAGCCGTGTGAGCGCATAAATCTGGACAGGAGGCAGACTAAGTGTCTCATCGTTATGCAGTCGCCACCCGTCCCACCTATCGGATGGAGGCGCATCCATATACCATTCCCCTCCCCTCGCCCCTCCCAACACAGCGGCACCTCCACTTGTTTTACATCCAGTCTCATTTCACAAAGGCGTCTCTTCATCACTCTTGTCCCCGCTGCGGCTAACGACGTCCTCGTGCCGTGTCGCTGTTTGCCGTGTAATGACACTAATCTGCTGCCGTGACGGGGCGGTGCTGATGGGCTCATTCTCAGTTGAGGAGGTGTTGTTGCTGCGAGTTCTGCCAATGGTTCCCTGGCAGGACAGTCAAGTTTCAGTCTAAATTTAACTGTTTTTGTGAACAGGTATTCTAAACTATTGCTATCTTGAGTACTACTGGTACAGTAATCCCTCATCTATCTGAGGGGTTATGCTCCAGAACCACTTGTGATAGGTGAAAATCTGAAAAAAGTAGAGAGGGTATTAGTCTAGTGTCAAAAATACACTACCGCACTGTTTTCTTATCTGTAATCACTTTTTTTACTACTTTCCAATTTTTCAGGCTAGACTATGCAATTCTTTATCCCAACAGACTCAATCCAATTTTATGAAAATCTAAATTTCAATCAGCTACCTAAACCCACCATGTACCATGTAAGGATTTACACTGAGTATTTATTAAAATGTGGTATGTATTGTGGCCGCGATACCTGAATGTTGATATAGCGATGAATCACTGTAGTAGTACAGTGTTGTTACTGCCCTATATTACATATTTTTGCTCTTATGCAATCTTTTTGCACGTGTTGCTTAAAGCAGTCCTAATTTTTACAAATAGCGCCTCAGTCATGCGATTATTCGGGTAATTCTAAATGTCTTTTCCCTCTGCAGGGATTTTTTTTTGTCTTTGGTCTAATTGTTTACACCAAAGTGACAATGATGACAAATCCACACGAAATTCCCTGTTTGTCACAAACATGGCAACACAGCTGGTTCTGATTCTGTTTTTAGGGTGCCAAGCAATAAAATAAAGCGCCAATCATCACCGTCATCTTTTTAATCGTCCATTACCGAGCAAACTGTCATTTACTGCGTGCTGCTTAGTTTGTCCGCTGAGCTTCCCATTGAGCTTTGGTGCATTCTGGGAAAAACTGTACCACATGCCACTCCCCTCCCCACCTTTTTAAAAATCAAAATAACATGCATTTACACTCAAAACAAGAGACAAATAATAGGTCACACACATGGAGCAATGGTTTTTAAAACGGACACTTAAACACATCGGGCTCACGTCGCTCAGGCTGATGAGCGCACAAACTAAGGATCGGCCAATCACAGCTGACGCTGCCCTCCCGCTCATCATTATGTGGCTGCTTTGCAGACAATGAGTGACAAATATTTCCCAATTCCAGCTGTACACACTGATAATGGCCGGACGTTTCGGTCTAAACATCCCATATTATTTTGTTGTTCCGCACAGGGTCCATATTGCCTGTCGGTGATAACAAAACAACGATGAATATGTTTCTTACCAGCAAACACAAACGCAAGATTAGTTGGACATGTTTTTATCGGAGTTGTTCCTCTTTGGACGTTTGTCCTTGTATTTCAGTTGTTTTCCATACCACGACATCCTTAGGGTCTTTAAAACCCAGTTTTCGCATCTCAAGATGCACTTGACAAATATATTTTACAGAATCATTCTTCCACAGAATGGTGTTAGACTAAGCCACGGGTCGATTCCTGAAATCTAAAGTGTCAGAACAACTTTGAGAATGGAGAGGGGTACTTCTAAATGATATAACCTCACTGGAAAGTCTAAAAATTCAGCATGTCTGTACTTATTGATGAAGTGTTTCACCGTAACACACTTGACAAGCTATGAACCAACCAAGTTTCACCTGAGCAAAGCCTGAGCAACGTTGAAAATGTTCAGCGAATCCATATGAAGCACAGTTACACTCTAAATGTGATGAAAAGAGATGAGGTTGTTGTCAGTGACTGACAGACTCAAGGTTATTACACACACAAAAAAAGAAACATGTTCAAAAAACTCAATATGTATGTCTCATTTTGGATTTTGGTTTAACTTTTGGTGCACAAAACAAAGTGAATCAATAAAGTCATAGTTTGTGGCTCATTTCAAGGTCTGTTGAAGCTATTTTGCGTGTGTTCACATGCTAAATTTCAAGAGACTTCCGAGAGACGAAGCAACAGTATTTTGCCATGAACAGCCATTGAAATGTCTCAGATATTCAACCAACCTTTAACCTCCAGACTGAGGGGTTGTCAAGTTACTGCTATACTGCTGGTACAAACATCTTAAAGAAATATTTTTAATGTAATCTCTTATAATCAATTTTCCATTCATGACAATAAATGGAAAAATAGCTCGACATTAACACGATAGTGGATTAGACGAACAAAAATGTTCTTTCACAGTGTTTAGGAGTACACCAAATATGTGGCTCAATGATTCTTAGTCACATGGGACTTATCTGAATTGAAACGAGCAAAACAATTCACACAACTCAGAAACACAACACCACACACACACTCAAACATGCACACATACACACACCTGCCTGCACCACCAACATGGTTCTTCCGTATGCAAACATTGTGACTTATTGGACCCTAATGACGCTCGTTTAGGCACTTAATTATTTCCCACAATTGCAACAGAGGCATTACTTTCAATTAAGTGTTCAGCTATAATGGGAAAAACGGGAATTTATTCAGATATTATTCACCCCATAATTAATGAATCATCTTCTGCTGCATTTTGTGCATTTCTCATGCAGGCAAAGCATAAAGGAACCTAAATATTTTACTTTTAAACAGATTGGAATCAACTATTCATATAGAAACTACTTTTGTGGTTAGGCATTGATCCTATTTTTTTCCCTTTTTTTTTACCCTTTTCTCCATCATGCCTCATTTGAAGACTAATTCTTAAAACGTTGCTCTCACTCCCAAGTGTTGTGGTCATGTTTTTGACACTGAATCATTTTGCTGACGTCATAAAACGGGACTCAAAACAACTGCACTCTGCACAGATCAGCCAATCGTAAATAGGAAGGCCGATTTTTATCCTCGATAACCCGCAGATCCAACAAATATGTGGAGAACTACACACAAAGGAGGCCAAGGAGGGATGAGGAGAGGGAGCTGGGTCGAGACAACAGCAGCTTAAGTGACTTAAGCCCCATCGCCCACCCGCTCGTCACTGGTACCAGGAGATTGCGGACAGACGAGATGGACGAGCCCACTGCAGCGGCCCGAGGTCGGATAAAAAAGCAGCCTGATAGTTAAATGTGCCTAGTGGACACACCAGGTTATTCCCCAAGACAGCATTCCTATCGATGGCTTTCAAAGGGCGCACCGCTGAGACCTTTGAGCAGGGAGGAGTGGAGCTCGCCATCAAATCAAACGACAAGTGGCGCAATCTAAGTCTCGCTGCCATCGAGGGACGCATGTGCAAACAGGACTCAAACCACTGCCGGCCTGCAATGGATCTTAACGTTTGCTGAAGGAGATTTTTCGCCGTCTGCATCACCCATTGTGCATCCCAACAATGGGATCCCACCAACTCGTCCTTCGTCTTTCAGCTGTCTATGGGTCGTTGACGTGGCCACGTCGATTGTTTCAATTCTCAGCTGCAACACCAACTGTCCTCATATCCTCCATCACCACAGCTAGGACTCAATTCTGTGGTCTTCTTTATTCCCTCCTACCTGGGCGCCAAAAACAATATCATTTCTACTCCATTAATCACAAAGGGAAATAGTTTCTCAGCCTCTCTTTGTCCTCAAATACCTGGGCAAGGAGCAGTTGGACATGTCGATAATTACTTACGCACAGGTCATCAGATGCCAACCTTAATTCCCTTTTCTTGCCCTTGAGTGGGAATGGCTGACTCGGGGATCAGTACAGCGTTTCAGACTTTAAAAACTCTCAAATGTATTGAGCTTGCAGGTGATGCCACCTATCAGCAACACTTCATGGAACGTTGGTTCCACATCATTTACGGCTTTGAGATACAGTGTGTCAGGCAACACATCTAATGTGCGTGCGATGTCAAATAACGTATTATGATCTGTGCCAGGTGGAGGAAAACGCACATGCGTGTTTTATGGGGCTGTAAACACCATATGCGTTTGATTTGGGGGGGCGGAGAGGGGGTTGGGGAAGTGCCACCGATCCAACATTTTCATTTAGTAACGGCCCCTTCGATAATGATGCAAAGGTGTTTTATCGTCCAGCGTGATCGTCAAAGCTCACCTGCTCACTGAAAAACAACATGCCCACCAAAGCTAGAGCAGAGCGCCTCCTTCAGGCTCAGTACTATCAGAGGAAGGAGCACAAATCTCCACGTCTTTTCTCCATTTTTTGAAACTTCTCTATGTTGCGTCTGTAGGTTTCTGCAATGTGACACCACGTGGGTGGGAAAAGGTATTGACAGGAAAAACAATATTTTAAAGTTTGAGAACGCACACTAAACTTTGTTAGGGCCGGATCATCCCCTGACGACAGTAACAAATGGAACCAAAGTAGAAAAATGAACACTGCCTCTGAGTTCATTGGAAATATTGACGGCTGAAGGTCCACGTACACGAGTGCGGTTGATGAACAATTGATTTGGCTTCGTCAAAGGTCAACAGTGCGTGGAGTGCGCCGTTTACTGGAAAGTGTGGGGATTGCCGTGCAGAGGGAGAAATACATGTCGGCCGGGCCGGATGTGGCCTGCCAGCCATAGTTTGACCACCGATTCTTTATGAGCACCTTGTTTTCTGATGGGACTTTGACGAGTTTCACTGCGCCGGAGCACATGTGAGAGTTTACATGAAACAAATCATCAAAATGTGTTTGACACACACCTCACCTCCATCTCAATGTGCAAATTAAGTGAATGAAGTGTTGGAAGAGAATGCCAAGAACGAATCAATTGGGATTAGGAATAAATTTGATTTAACAGCTGGATAGAGATTTTGTCTAGCTGCTTGCGTCACAGTACAGCCACTCAGAAAGGGGCAGATAATCAAACATGGGAGAAATAAGACCGTGCAACACTAATCAGGAAGAAAGGAGATGAAATAACCTGCTTACATAAAACGCTGTTTTCCTGCGGATGCTTGTGGAGGGAAGATGGGCACTTGTAACCTTGTGTAACACTTGTTCCACCCATTCCTTGAAATAGATAAGCTCCTGTAATTTGGTACCGAGCTATTTCTATGAAAATGTGATGCTCACGCATACAGTATTTCTTGATTTAGTATCGTTTATGGCGCGTTATTCGCTATGCTTGAGTTGCGTGATGACCAACACTCAAAAGTAGTTGTCAACAATTGTTCTAAATGTGCCTCAGTGGCAGAGAATTGCCTCGTGTTCTTTCCATTCTGGCTTCGCCAGAGCGACCCTACTGAAACGGTCTCTGGCACAGTAATCGCTTGCTCTCCTCTTGTAAAACGTACAGCTCGGCCCGGCCCGGCCCGACCCAGCCAAGCTCCTCCCGCCCAACGCATGGCTCTGAGCTGGAATGGGCATTTGAGCTGCTGCAGTGCCATCCTGAACTCGTTGCCCCACCAGATGGTGGCCATCTTTATCGTTCACCTCACTTGTCCTGATTTGTGATTGGCCAGCAGTTCCCCATCAGATGGCGACAATATTTTCCCCGGACTTTAAAAGGAATCCAATTTGATGCACATGATCGAGACATGCACATGCCTAATGATTATGGGATTTTTTCAGTTTGTTTGTTAATTCCGGCATATTGTCTATTGATTTAGGCACAAAATGTATTTCTTGTGCATTATATGCTGCTAGTTTGCTGAATGAATGAGCAATTTAGTCGTCATTGCAGTAGAGATACAAATAACTGCAGAGCTTTTTTTTTTTTTTTATCATTGTCATTGTCATAGTAGTAACAAAGATAGTAGTGGTATTGTTGCTTTGATGAATAAAGAATCAAATTAATAACTTTCAGTCAAA
>OMPJ01017405.1:134600-189835 GCA_900312935.1 Carapus acus
TGAGCGCATGTTAGCAAACTGCAACTTGTAAACTCGTTTTCACTAAATTGAAAAGGTTTAGCATTTATTGAATTGAAGTTTTGTGAAATTGGCCTCTAAATCCTCCAACAAGGCATGGAAACAGGGCAGCTCCTTACACCTTTGAGGTTAAACCCATGGATGCTCTCTGCCCATCAACTGTCTGCGAGTTTCTCTCGTATAACCACATCATGCATTCATATTGCACGTGAGAACAAAAAAATATGCATTATATGCTGCTAGTTTGCTGAATGAATGAGCAATTTAGTCGTCATTGCAGTAGAGATACAAATAACTGCAGAGCTTTTTTTTATTTTTTTTTATCATTGTCATTGTCATAGTAGTAACAAAGATAGTAGTGGTATTGTTGCTTTGATGAATAAAGAATCAAATTAATAACTTTCAGTCAAAATCTATTTTAACAACAGAATAAATATGGCAGTGTGAGTGGAAGCACAATACCCACAAGATTCTTCAACTGGGTCTTGAGATGGCAATTTCAATTATTTGACACCAATTTTCATGCAGGAATACTAGTTTCATTTGAGCGCATGTTAGCAAACTGCAACTTGTAAACTCGTTTTCACTAAATTGAAAAGGTTTAGCATTTATTGAATTGAAGTTTTGTGAAATTGGCCTCTAAATCCTCCAACAAGGCATGGAAACAGGGCAGCTCCTTACACCCTTGAGGTTAAACCCATGGATGCTCTCTGCCCATCAACTGTCTGCGAGTTTCTCTCGTATAACCACATCATGCATTCATATTGCACGTGAGAACAAAAAAATAATAACAAGTGACGGCTTGAAAGCAGAAAGAAAGAGGCAACGTTCACCAAAATCAGCGAACGCAGCAATTTGGGCCCACGGAGCGGTGACCCTAATCGCTCCCTCAGCGGGTCCTGATGGATCCCAGCCACTCAGGCAATCTATGATCAAACCTCTTAAATCGTCCGTGGTCACAGACAACTGATGGAGTCATCAATTGTCCGTAATGGCAGACAATGGAGAGGGTGGTTCATTAAATTCTCTGTGATCTGGCCTCGCCGTGGTCATTATCCAACCTGATGACACAAAGGACGAATATGCCAGATTCACTGCCAGTTGAACACTTTCACTGATGGCGTGAAGCAAAATCTCCACTACGCGGATCCCACGCACTGCTGATATGACTACACATCGTCCGACGTGTGGTGAGGTTAATTTTACATTTTTAAAATTTAACATTTATATTAATTTCTCTCCATGATGACTTGTGAGGCACGGCCTCTCTTGCCTCCCCTGACGGCACATCTGTGGTCTGTATGTACACAAACATCGGACATGTAACAGTCATCAGTGGTTCCTGGAATTTGAAGCTGGTCAAAGCAGAGACGGTCCCTTTGATGGTTGCTTCTAAGATTGAGGAGGTAGTACAGCAGGGACATTTTTTACTCAGAAAGAGGAAAAGTCTTACAGTGACGCAGGACCTCTCGAGGAAATGTGCCAAGATATCCTTTATTTTCCAAAGTGCCTTGTTTTGCATTCCGCTGGAGTAACGGAATTGGCACGTCAATCTAAAATCCAACACTCAATATCAGTGTGATAAAAAAAAAAAAAAAAAAAAAGACATCTCAGGGCCAGACTGTTACCAGCACAGATGAGATAGTGAGGCGATATCAGGATAATCTGGACCTGCATCCTAACTGCTCCTCATCTGAAACAGTCCAGATGGTGTATTTGCATAACGCTTTCCTATGGCTCCCAACTGCTGTGGACCTCACAAGTACCATAAATTTAGTTTGAAGCACCCTTTTCCTCTCTCAAGCCGTACTGCAGCTGTCAAGGTGACGGCAGCCTGGGCCAAGACAAAGAACCCTCAACATAGATGCATCGTTTACCTGAGGCGGTTATTCATTGGAGACTTCTTAGAATAGTAATAGTTTAATAATAATAAAGTGACGATGTGCAATAATACCATGCTAACACATAGCAGCAGAGCTTTCCAATAAAGCAATCCCACCAATATTTTGGCCTCAGTACATTGCACATTTTTAATGAATATTCACTGTAAATGGAAATTGCAGTGTCCTCAGCACATTGTGGCATTGTGCGGCCAAAATTTGTGTGTTTTTTAAGGGCATGTGGAGGCTTATGAAAACCTAAATATTTGGAAGGACATTACAAAACCTTGATGAATCTCTATATATATATCAATACTGTTTCCACTTTGCGGATTTCCACCTATCACAGGATTTTCACCTCAGTCGAGGCTCTCTTATCTGTGTATCCATGTGTTTAGGTCAGGGTGTGTAATGTCAAGAGTGAGTAGGTAGGTAGGCAGGTACTTTATTGATTGACTGTATTGATCCATTGATCTGGCAGTAAATGAAATCAGAGTGTACATGGTGGGAAAAGAAGTAAAAAGGAATGGTTAGGAAAAAGTCATTTTCGCACGATCTCTGACCGCCATCCTGAACGTCTTTCTCAGTCTGAATCTCGTCTCTGCGTGCGCGTGTCTTCACAGTTCTCAGCGTGAGCCGATAGTCTGTTGGGGGATTGTGTGCGTCTTTTGTCAACCTGCAGGTTCACGGCTCGGCACGGCAGTGACAGATTGTAGCAGAACACCTCGAGTCAGTTTGTGTCTCTGCACGCGTGTGCTGGTATGCGTTTTGCGGGTAGCTGCCCCCAACTAACCCCAAACACAAGCCAGCCTGCGGAAATGCGTCTTTTCATTGCCATCACTGGACTCCAGACTCCATTTTCTAATTGAGTTTAAGAGTACAAAACCATCATGGAGCAACCATCTATCATTCATCTTGGGACGATGGGATTCATATTCCCTCCTCTGCAAAAGTGCACTTACTGCAGGCTTTTAATCGCTGTATCGTTGCAGCAAATGCAATAACACATTTTTCCCTCCATAACATCTACCTCTGAAAAGTGTATGATACATTACGGCCTTGATGAAATTTAGCATTCATTGATTGACTCATAGATTATCCTGTTACTGATGAACATTTTCATTTCTCAATCTGGTTCCAGCCCAGGTTTGATTAACGCTATTTCACAGTATGAGCTCATTTCCGGTAAAGTCTTCCAAGTGGTAGAAATAAATGGCAGAGCAATTTGTGTGTTTGCCGCCTAACGCAGCTTAATGATAAAGAGCTTTAAGAGCCCGTCTTATTTTGCATTTTTGCCTGGAGCGCTCCTTCAAATTCCTTCATGCTTCTGTGATAAAATGACAAGTGCCTGGTGGGAGAGCCCGGGAGAATCCAACCTCCCAGACCTCGAAATGACATTTGCTCTGATTTACATATTCCTAGTAAACTATGTGGAGACAGTGTATTTCCCCTAAACACAAGGTGTGATGAATGAGCTCTCACACGCCTGGCTAACTGGATGGATGTGTCCACAACACTTTGCTTGTTTTTGTTATACATTTGCGCCGTCACATTGGGTCCGTGTGTCAATGCAGGACATTGGACAAAAATTGCAATGTAAAAGACTAATTAACTTAAGTGTATGGGGGCATTGACCCACTTTCAAATTTGCAGAATGGTTAACAGGTTGGTCAGTGCAGTTGAATCTTTTGTTCCATGCTACCATTGGTGTTTGAAAATACTGTGGGTCTTTATGAGCTGGAATAAAGACTCAACTTAGGAGAGAAATGGCTTGATTTTTGGAGAACAGGCAGAACAGAAAGAGTGGAGACACTGCACAAAGAATGATGGAGATGAATTAGCTAGGCTGGGGAAGACCACAGAGGAAGAGGACATGAGGCTAGTGCGTATTTCAGAGGATGATTTGAGACAAATGATCCGCTTTGGCGCCCTCTAAAGGGAGCAGGCGGAAGAAGAATAAGAAGATGACTTATCCTACACATCCCTATTTGGATATGTACCATAGTGACCAATCTTTTAAAAGGAGCTTACGAGGTATACACAAAAGTGTCTCGGTTATAATGCGTGATTAAATCTTCACTGCACACTCAAGAAGCTGAGCACCGACTCATGCAAAATACGTGATTCGTCCATCACCTCTGACATGTGTCCTTTGGATTCTCTTCAGTTGGGACCAACTTCGCTGCTTCACTAAGATCTTCTAGATGCACATTAGATTTATGGAAGACAGTGGGGAAACCGTGGAGCTCACTTTGCGACAGCTCAGGAGCTTTTAAATTTAAGATGCCATCGTCCCTGATGAATGGCGGCAAGGGGGTGGGGTGGTGACTAAGCTCACTTAGCAGCGTCGTACGTCACTGTCTGAAATGATGAGAAATCCAGCCGACTGCAGTGTCACGCGGGCCACCTCCAAGATCTACCGGGGACCTTCACTTTACAGGGGCTGGACAAATTAGAGATGGGACGTGCCACGGGACGTGCCACAGGACATCGGTAATAAAGTCCTGTGGGTACGTTAGTTGCTGTTCGCCCTCGTAAAGGTGTGGACGAATCTGTGCTCCAGCAAACACTGGACACGGGCCTAATATCACGTGTGGGACTTAAAGACGGATGTGTCCATGTCCCGCTCCAGCCTCACTTTATTAACGTTCCCATAGGATCTGTGAATTCGCTAAAATCATTTAGACGCTGAATATGATGTGATGCTACTCTGACTGGATATGACACCCTCGCCTGGAATGTCAGGAATAAACCACTGTGATTACAACACATGGACGACATTTCAAACCCGCAACCAGATTTTTCAAATTTTCTGTGATTTTTCCAATGCAACTGCCGAGAAATGGATTTACTGCAGGTCAAATGCGCATCTGTTTATCCGAATCGCTGTCAGATTTTCTGCGATGAAATCCAACAAGTAGCAGCGTAGCGGCGCTACGGCGGGGCTGCCGAAGATATAAGCAGTGCACAGACACAGCATGATTTAAGGAGCTGCTTGGACAACATTAATCAATAAGATGCTGCCTGGTTATGAGTTTCTGTGTGACCACGCGAAAAAGCAATTAGTCCTCCAACGTGGGACCGCTGCCGTCCCTGCAGTGCACGTCAGCAGGCTCCCATTGTAGATCATTCAAGGCTGTGTGTGGTGAGAGGAACACGTGACTGAAAGTCCATGTGAATAAAAAGGTGTGAGTGTATATATTAGGGCTGTCAAAAGATTATTTTTTATAAACTGTGATTAATGTCTGAATTTCTGTACTTAATGGCGATAAATTACATTTTTAATAGAATGTGTACAATCCCATTATTTTGCATTTCAAAACCATGGAAAGTCCATATGTGACTTCATCACAATCAGATTTACTAACATATGAACCCTACAGAGTAGCTTATTTGCCATTTCATTGGCTGCAGTTAACAAGTATCTTTAAAAACAACTTAATAGTGCAAATCAATGGCTAAATATGACAATTTATTTACATTTTTCATTTTACTTTTTCTTCTTCTTGGGATGTAGTGAAGCACGGCCTTTCCTGCCTCCCTAACAGCAGTATCTATTTATAGATATACCTATGTAGATATAGACAAATAGATAGATCGAACTATCCATATATACTGTATTAGATCCATCTATCTCTACATCTAGACAGGTAAATAGATATGCACAAACATATACACAATGTATTCGTATACGCACATACACATACTATGTATTTAAATGTGAAATATGTTCAACACACACTCAAAAAAAAAATGGAAAAGAATAGAATTAGAATTCTATTTGCCTGATGTGTGAACTGTTTACCCCAGACGCCACATACGTCTCACTGACAATGGAAGTGATCAGACAAATTGAAATGCGCAAACCTCAAGCAGACGCATCGCAGACGACATGATTAAATTGGCGTCGTATCTAAAGGAGGTATTTGGCTTTTGAACTCAACGCGACTGCTCAGTCACAGCGGTGCGAGGTGTTCCACCGACGCTGTCAAACGTGTCATTTCGTTCATCGCAGAGCTCTAATTTGTCGAGAGGGCCGCCGGGCCGTATCACCGACGGTATTTTAGCTCAAATGGCGAGTAGGTAATGATAATGGCGGTTCATGGCTGTGTCAGCTCATCTCAAGATCACACGACGCCAAACTAACCTCCACCCGTCCACGTCTCAAGAGTCGCTTGTCGCCGGTACGACCTGTAATCAGTCGGTTTAATTACAAGCCGAAAAGACACAGAGGATGTTCATTCCGGATGTGACAAAGGTAATGACTTCTGACTTTTCCTTCCTCATCTCCGCAGTTGTACAGTTCAGTGGACTTTGGAAGAAAATGGCAGCTGGTGCACGAACACGTGACGCCAAACAGATTCTACTGGTGAGTCACACAGCATGGCCCCTGCCCCAATTTCCTGGTTTGTTTTTAATTTCACACAGGAACCTTAAAATATTTGCTAGCTTCATGAGGCTACGTATGTTGGGAGCGTAGGACCGACTGCAACGTGCTTTCTAACCTTGATGCCATAAAACAGAGATTAATCTCTTCTCCCTCCGCCGTGAATTGCGTATTCAGTGTCAGCAGGCCGGTCGTACTCCACATCAGCGCTCACACACCTCCCACTCGTATCAACCATATTGCACATAAATACAAAATTATTGTTTTCCGGGGGACGTTCCTGTAATTTGTCACCAGATCATCTCCCCTCCAGGGCCCCCGAAACCCCCAAGGCAGTTTACCTCCCGCGTCTCAAAATGCGTGCTCATCACAAACGCAGGGTCCGATCTTTTCCAGCTCGTTGCTCCTCTGTTGCCGTGTTCCTCCAATTGCCCCCGGCTCCGTTCGCCATAACTTGCATAAACTTTCCTAGCATGGGGGTATATTTCCAAAATAATGTGCACAATCCACAGCTGGCTGAGTCTCCACAATAAAAAAACCCTTCAAGGACAATTCGTTGTGGCATTTCAGCGGGCGGCAGCGCCGATGGAGCAGACCTCCCGTTCGGCTCCATCACCGGCTAACGGATAAAACAAAGCAGCGGGACCTTTGCCTTCACATAGTAAAACCCAAAATCAAAAAACTGAGCAACAAAGTAGTTCTTTTGTTAAACTGTGTTGGAATACTTTGGTGGAGCTGCAAGGCTCTAGTCTAAATAGTTAAAATACAACATGAAATTTTCTTTTCAATGTTTACAGGGACGCTAACTGATGCCTACAATCCCTGTTCTCAGTCTCATTGGCTATTAATGTAATTATCTAAAAACATTCATCCCGTCTCAAATGAAATATTGTAATTTTTTTCCGCCATTGTCTTTTTCTACACTCTTTTTACTTTGGCTAGCATAAGAAGATGTGATATTACTTGAAATCTCTGATTTTACGATCTGTTCTGCTTTTTTTTTCTAGCTTTTCCTTTTTTGTCCTTCCACCCCAAATGTGTTTGTTTCTGTATACTTCAGCAAGATGTTTTTTCTACCGCACGCAGGTCTGTGTTGGGGCTAGATAAGGAACCAGATTTGGTCCACATGGAGGCACACACACCAGATGGAAGTAAGTCCCACTGACGCCACACACACTCACACTGAGTTTGGATGAACTCCGCTACACAAGTGTATACCAGTATAGAATCAAAGTCAATGATTTGTCAACAGAAATATTTTTTATCAAACTGGCATGAATAAAAACACACAAGAATCTCAATATCTACACAAGAAAGAAGTTAAGTATCATGCAGCACATTTCTGCTTCACATGAACAGTTGGTGAACTGGTGTTCACAAATATGAACACGCTAAAACAAAATATGCACCAATGCTACATAGCATGATGCAGTTGCAGCAGGTATGTTGAATTGGGCAGGCAAGAAATTTGATATTCTCTATAAAATGCAAGGGATTTAAAAACCCTGCAACTAAAAATGTTGAACAAGGGCCTGGCACCTGTCAGCGTGACAAAGTGTGTGAGTGCAATATAAATGATAGAAAAATAACATGCAAATTTCCTACCCTAGCTAACAGTCATTTGTCCTGTTGTAACAGACGTTCAGTATGTCACGTGCAGAGCTCAGACCTGCTCGGAGGCCAACAGGAACTATCCCTTCTTTGGATACATCGACATCAGCTCGCTGGTGATTCAAGACGACTACATCTTCATCCAGGTAGGACCTGCCGACGTGGAGGAATAGATATGAACCACGCAGAGCACATCACAGGCATTACAGATACCATTATAACAAATGTTTACATAGTTTTCTATGCCCCGTTATACCACAAAGAACCAGAAAAGTATATAATGGGCTGTAGTTACGTCAAGGATTCCAGTGATTGTCAAATACATTTTTTGTTGTTACCTCTCTGTAAAGCAAAAAAAAATAGAAAAAAAAAATCTACTTCCGCTTTGCTTTACAGAGGAAAAACTCCTTATTTGTATGCCAGCCAGCGCCTGGCGTCTCATCTTAATCATGATTTGTGAGAGAGGAAATTTTGAAATGGTAATGTCCTGAATTCCAAGTCACACAATGTTATATCAGGGTTGCATTACCATCTACGCTGCAGTTTGAAAAATCATTTACTGTGACATTGTGCACATTAGGATTTAGAAATCTAAAAGTCTAAATAAGTCATGAGAAATTATACTGCCAGTCCATCGCAACACTAATAAAGATTTAACCGGCAAACTGCTGCAGATTTCATGTCTCTTAAACATTTCTGGCACCCCAACTACAAACAAAGGAACATGTATTGGAACACTGCAACTAGACGTGGCTGTGAATGTTCTTTGTTACAATTCAGGTCCTCCTTGGAGGCCACAATGACCTGCAGGACTGACAACCTAGACACACACACACACACACACACACACACACACAAAGTGTCAAAGCCTTGTAAGCTATTTGACTTTCCTCATCCAGGGAACTTTAGGGAATGTCAGTGCGACAGTGTCTGTAGAGACTTTGACTGGGGACCAAAGAGTAACAGTTCAAATCCTGGCCTAAACCATTAAGTATGGAGGCCTGGCTGGAGGCTTGGGGGATTCTAGTTCGCCTCCTTAGCACTGCCGTAGTTCCGTTGAGCAAGGCATCTGACTGGGGGGGGCAACCCCCATGTGCACCCTGCCATCCCCTCCCCTACTTATGACGTTTCCATCATCAGATTACACTTGTGTGGATTTGCATGCCATTGCATGTATGTCTTTGATTAATGTAATTGTATATTTCCCATTTGAAGGATTGACTAGGGGTGAATCTCTTCTTTTTCTCTCTATAATTCAATAGCGTTGACTCACAAAAGTAGAAATCTAACTATTATACACGGCAATCAGCAGGCTCATAGTAATAACGATTAAACAATAACAATCACATTCCACTTGTGTTACTTAAGCAAACTGTCATCTAGTTTCCAGAAGCGGGAATCGATATTCCCAGCAAATTCTAAAACAAAATACAATTGTACTCCACCGATCTTTTAATCCCATTTGACCTCTCAAACACATTTCAGGCTCAAACACAGACGCGCTCGGCCCTAAAACCTCTCCTCCAATCCCAGTGCCGCCACATTTTAACGTGTCTATGTCGCTGGCAAAAGATCTTGAAAGGGATGAGAGGAGAAAAAAATCAATCCTACCAATTCCTCTTAAAGTTCAAACTGCCTCTGGTTACCATGCCATTGATCTTCTGCTCCTTCACTCGATTGCCTGCGAGATAGCAGTACGTGCTGCCAGCTTGTTGTATTTTCTCTCCTCCGAGTACTTGCAGGCTCAGTAAAAGAATCACTGACGTTTATTGTGCAACATTGAAGCAGAATTTGCGGCCCTTAAACTAAAGACCAGACATTTGACTCGACACGCGGGCTTGTATGTGCATGTTACCGTTGAAGGAAAAGGAGAAACTGAAATTGAAGCAGAGGCGTCACTCTGCTTATTATGTCTAAACCAGTTTGTTTATGTTGGTGCACGTCACTCAGTCGACCTCTCGGATAACGAAAACACTCCTCACAGCCCCTGTGTGCGTTTTACGCTGCCGGACGTAGCAGCAAAGGTAGCGCCGAGTGTGAGGACAGGGGTCAAGATCATTAAGGACGACTTCCTGCCCGACAGAAATAGAGGTTTGCTTAGGCAACTTAAAGATTTCTCTTGACAAAGAATAATGGGGCTATCGATTGTGCGGCGAGATATTTACCAAAGTCTCCTTTGAAAGCGCTGAGCACACCGACACACTGAGAGGACATTGTCCTTTGAATACAAGTCAGGACACCGCTATCAATGGGCCAGCACAGGGGGGAAAAAAACACACACATTTGTGTGTAATCTGTGTTCCCAGCAGCACCTATGGAAACTTTCACCACAAAGAAAGCAATTGATACTTGTCCGCACACACTCCGATATCATTGATTGAAGAGGTATAATGCAGCGTTGCACGGTGCCGGTCCAGGGTCAGGGTTGAGCTTTGGGTCAATGTGTCCTCTGTGATTGCTCAAGGGTACTCGATCCCACCAGGACCGAGGGAGTCTGAATACATCCATTTCTCTCTTCTAGCCGTGCACACACGGCCATGGACAAGATTGCGTCCTCAGTTGTTGTGTCATTTATTGAGCAAGGTGTCATACAGTTACGGTGATGTTATTTAAAACATAATCCCTCATCATAAAAAAACTTGTCAATGGCTGGAGAAATATTCTCATTCCATACCCACTCAATTCCCTCAAACATACATCATATTAATCATCTTAGGTTTTGACCACATATTTAATGTTACATGTAGTGAGGCCCCTGTAACAGTCCTTGCATGTGCAAATTCTGATTTCTAGAGGTTCATCACTTATCTTCTTGATTTTTGTGTTGCAGGTTCCTACGTCGGGAAGGGCAACATACTACGTTTCCTACAAGCGAGACGCATTCATACAAATCAAACTGCCCAAATATTCCCTGCCAAAGGTATGTTTTACTCAGACCGCTCAATGTTTCATCACGCCACTTTGAAATACTGCTCTGCCAATTTTTCCCCCTTATACGCTCAGGATGAGGCAGCTATGGGGATATTAGACAAAGGAAGATATATCTTTTAGAATCTACTTCAAAAGCAAAACAATTTAACTGAATTCTGCCTTGGATTCCTTAAGTTATCCCTTCACTTGACCGATATTTGACCTCCACAGATCTGTAAATAGGGAGGTAGGACGACTGTGACTCTTTGTCCCAAACCTCTGCAGCATCATGCACCCAATAGCTGCACTGGTGGCCCATCCAGATTGAAATGATTAATAAGTTGCACTCTGCACTACTTGTCATCAAACACCAATAAACATGGTGCAAAAGTGAGCCAGAGATCGGTCATGCCGAGTCGGCTTCTTTTAATCTTCAGGTCGTAACTCCTCCTAATCTCTCCCGCTCTCCTCCGATAGGATTTGCACATCGTCAGCACTGACGAGAAGCAGGTATTTGCGGCGGTGCAGGAGTGGAACCAGAACGACACGTATAACCTCTACCTGTCCGACACCAGGGGAGTCTACTTCACCTTGGCCATGGAAAACGTCAAGACCACCAGGGGCATTGGGGGAAATCAGATGCTGGACCTTTACGAAGTAGGCACCACATCGTTTGCTCGGTTCGCACAAATGTGTGCACCAATGTTTTCACTGAATAAGCCTGTGTGACAGACACACACACATACACAGACACACACTCAAACTCTCTCTTCAGCCCACCTCCACACACCCACTCATCCATCCAACTGCTCAACACCATGTCTCCCCCCGAGGAGAAAAAGCTAATGGCAACGTGCTACTGCAGGGTTCTATAACTTATGCTCCTTTTTCATCTCAGTCCAGTTAGATTCCAGTTTTATTACAATTCAGTTATTTTACACTATGACTCAAATCTAATCAATGTCCCATGTAAATACAACATAAGTGGAATTCCCAGTTCACAAGTTCCAATGAGTGGCATGCATTAATTAGTCTTAAACAGTTTTTGGATGTTACAAGCCATCTTCAAGATAAGATACCACACCTTCATCAATACCTTAACTAACAGTTAATTGCAAAGAAAATATACACATATAAACAGGAGAAATGTTTGATTGATATTTTGCAATTGCATTTCTATATTTTAAGATTTAAAACATTGAAATCAGCGTAATTGGCAAAAGCCCTGACATTAATTAGCCGTTTCAAAAAATAACAAGGATGAGGGCTTAACCATTTCAAATAATGTCATAACGCAAATAATTACTACTTTGGGTTGCATATTATTTGATTTGTGGCCCTTTTAATTAAAGAGCATCTTTTGAGAGCACTCTTTACCCAGAGAGCTTTTCAATCTAACACATTACTTGAAATTTATTGGCTGCTACTCAAGACTCCAATCTACTGTGTTTCCAAAAGAAAGAATCCAGATTTCTTGGCTCATTAGTTTGCACTGTCTGCAGCGGAAAGGCACTTTGTTCCAGTCTGGCTGGGACCTTTATGCGTCTACTCGGGTTTGTTGTGGGTGTCCTTGTTTGTTCCCACCATTCAAACAGGTGCCTACATCATTTGCTTCAAAATAAAACTTTCAAAGTCTGATTTTTGCTCACTCCACCCTTTTTTTTTTCCTTTGACACAACGTTTACTTCACCATCTGAGTAATCACAGTGCAGGAATGCTATAACTTTTACTGGAAACAGGATTTTTCTCGGCTCTCCAACTTGTCCTTGTCTTGTACTCTTATTGGCAGGGCTTTTTTGTGACTCAGGACCCATTTTATACAATTCCGTCAACAATTGAAAGCCATTTCAGAAGATGTTCCCGCTTTGTTTCTAAGGGTACTATTCAAGATGAGGCACTACACAGAAAACAACAGAAAACTGGTTTTAGTCGTTGCCACCTAAACTTTCCTCACTTGAAACGAGACACCCCACGTTGAATGGAACGTCTGAAGATGTGCAGCCACAGTGTGACACTTGAACGCTGAGTTTTTCAACCATCACTCCTCAAACTTTAGAATGGCGACTCAGCACATAGTGAAATTACCTCAGTGTTTGACGATACTTAGCCGTAAAACTTAACACGTAAAACTTAATGTGACTCCGTTTTTGCTGCCAATTGAGTTGATGATTGATTCCTAATAGTAACTTCGCTATTCAGTGGCGGGTAGGCCTATTTTCTACTTTGTTGTCTGAGGGGTCGAATTTGATTCAGATCAGATCAAGTCTCTTGGGCCCATGTGGTTGCAGGACTCAAACTGTGATTGTGTTGAAGAAGTTGAAGACAGTGCAGTTCTTGTGTTAGTGCTACGATGCTGCTCTTCTTCTCCCTTTGCTATATAACCAGACATCGAGTGGACATACTGCAGCGTCTCCATCGAATTTTCTGCAGGAGTGCCGTCGTGTTATTTAGCCTCACAGTGCATTGGGCCTTCTCCATCGGCTCATGCTGCCTCCAGTCCGGCTTGTGATTGAGAAGGCAGTGAAAACAAAATAGTGCCTGGGCTCCCCCTGTTTCCCCTCTTGTCACACAGTAGACTCTCTTTTTTTGTGTGCGCATTTGTGTTGCTCAAGACCTAGCTACGACAGAGCACTTCATTTTTTTGTCGGACCTCCTCTTGGAACGTTGACATTATAAGAAATATTGTCAACACGCATCATGACAGAACCTTTTACAAAAAAAAGTACGTGGATAAAACCCACGTTAGTGGGGACACGTGCCTCTTCATATTTGAATGCAGGGTATGTTGTTTGTATGTGTGTATTGTCTTTGTGTGTGTGCGTGTGCCTTTGAGTTTGTGCAGGACCTCAATGGGAGGCACATGCAATTGGATTTGCGATAAATTGACAGACCAGGTCCAACGAAGAAGGTAGGGAGGGAGGGAGGAAGAGTGGGAGAAAAGGAGGGAGGTCTCTCGTTAGCTATGTTCACCATGGGCATCGCGTTTCTATGACAATGTCAAATGTTCTGCCTATTAGTGCCATTTATACAGACGTGAACCTGCGGGCGGAGATGTATTCAACTGGAGCCTTCGCCATGGCAACCACAAGACCGACTCCATCCCTACAGTCGTATCTCTTGTTTTGCGTCTGCCCGGGGACGTGTTCAGTCCCTCAGGGACATCAAGCCTGGGCTTTCACAGAAATTCTATACAATGAAGTGTGTATTTGTGAATTGTTGCACAACTCCGCGGACAATCTGTCACTGCGGTGGGGTGCTGCACCCAGCACGAGGGGTTTATTTAGCAAAATTAGTTCAGTGTCGAGTGCACGTATTCAGAATGCAGATTGGAGCACCGCAATCTACTTTGACGATGAAATGACCGAGAGTCATTTACATTCTGTTACAAAAAAAAACAAAACAATGTATTTGTATTTCACCCACGAAACGGTCATCTCATTTGTATTCTGTGTTACAGAAATGTATAGACGGGACTTATTATCGCAATATTCATTTCACTGCACTACAATAATGCATTTCTTCTATGGGGATTAAATCCAAGTGACAATTTGTTGCATACAAATGAAATTGACAGTCAGTGGACATGCATTAATTTGTTATCCGTGCTCCATCACAATGTGTGGAGATACTGTAGCACACACACAAAAAATATTTATATAAAGGTATTAAGATGAATTAACATTTTTTTTCCATTATCTAGTCCTCCCAGTGTTTAAAGTGGACATTGCAGCTTTTTCTCTGCTCTAAGAGATTTCCTCATATGTCTTGATTGAAGGTTGCTGCCTATCGACCCTTTTGAGAGTATTTTAGGAATACTCTCTTCACCATCAGTGACTCAAAGCGGGTGCTATGGCAGCATGAGAACGATTTCATTACCCCCTGGCGACAGAAGATGAAATGAGTATTCACAGGGTTTCAAAAAAAAAAAAAAAAAAAAAGGGGGAATTCTTTTGTGTGTTTGTATCCAGGTGGCAGGAATTAAAGGCATGTTGATTGCAAACAAGAAGCAAGACACCCAAGTGAAAACCTACATCACATACAACAAAGGCAGAGACTGGAGGCTGCTGCAGGCTCCCGCTGCTGATCTGGATGGAAATGACATACACTGCATACTGGTAAGAAATCTTTAGCGCCGAAGGTGAAGGTTCAAAAAATGTCGGGTGGGTTGGATTTGCCGCCTGAGAGGCAAATAGTGGGATTCTGGCCATTCGATCAGGCCACGTGTTGCTCCAGGGGTCTCTCCCTCTCTCTCCCTTTTCTGTCTTTCAAGCCTGAGACTGATAAAGACGCCCACATTTTTGTCTAAAGGCAATAGAAAAAGTAACATACGGAAAGGAAGAAAATGTGCAAATCCGGTCGCAAACACTGTCTGGTGCGAAACAATCCTGTAAGCCCATTTTGCAAAGCTAGATATTAATATAATTTTACAGTTTTCAGCAAAGCAGGCAAAAAAAAATTTGCATGCTGCATTTGTTTTCAACCTCTCCCTCGTTATTAGCAGTTTCCTGTCGGCGCCGCTCAAAGGCAGCCTGTGAGGAGGCATCATGTCTGACATGCGAACTGGACTTCACGCTGTTTAATCGTTGATTTTGAGGGCACGTCATCGGGTGTGCCGACTCTCTGATTGTGCATTCATGAGACATTTTAATTACGGTCGTTGTTTCCTTGTGATTACTCTGTTCAATCCCACTGCCTTTATCGTCCTTACGCCAGCGACACACTATCAGCTGGGGAGATGAAAGCAGACACATTTTTTTCCACACTGTGAACAAACATAATTGTCTTTTGTTCTGTACTTGCCCTGGAGATTTAACTTCCTACTTTGATGCAAATCCTTCTGCACTTTGTATTCGGTGACTGATAAAACACAATTAGCAAATCCTATGAAAGCACGGTTGATACCCTTTGGTTGACAAATGAAATCGGATTCTATTAATTGGTTTTGCTTCCGGTACTTTCTGGTGGCAACGGTAAAGAATTCGCACTCCCTCTCCCCCTGGTATTGTGCATCTGGGTCTATGATGACCTGACAATGACTCACTCAGTGTCTTCGGGAACCGTCACCTTGTGATGAAGAGGTTTTTGGATCTGTCTGAATCCCGGGGCTTTGTTGTCTGGAGCTGTGAGCCCCTGCAAATGTCTCCTGAAGTGGCTTAGAAGAGGAGCAAGAAACTTATAAGAAACTGGGGAATGAATCAGATACTGTTTGACTGCCTGAGAGAAGCCGAGTCTGGATTCAGGCCTGGGTTGAGGACCTGTGCTGTGGGTTGGTAGGGGAGCTACTGGACACACCTGGTTAGTGAGCGTGAGTAAGGGTCCCAGATTCCTGTAGAAGTAGCGGACTAGGTGGTCCTTGTCCTCGGTTGGTACTTAATTGTTCCATTGATCCGGTGATGCAGGAAATTTAAGACTACGAACATGCTTCATGGTCAGGGGTGCTGGCCAATTAAAGACGGAGGCCTCTCGGGATTGATCATCCCGACGGACCCTTGGAGGAAAGACAAGGTACCGCTAGACCAGAGCGAGATCTGCATCTACTTCTACAGAAATTAAGCAGCTCGTGCAGAAGGATTTTCAATTTCTCAACTATTTGAGAACGACTTGTCCACTGGAAAACCAGAGAAATTTGAGCAAACTGGAGCGAAATCAGATAATGTTGGTGTATTGGTGGTTGGATGGGACCTATCAGGATTAATCCAATTACTGTATTACAATAAAATGAGCAGGAGCAGAGAGGCCGAGGTTGGCATTTGCCTTTAGGACCGGACAAGAATCTCAATCATCTGAGAGGCACAGGCCAAAGAAACATCCGCCCCATCAGGCAAACAGTGTCAGTTGGCTGGGATGGGCTTGGCAAGAAGAGGCTTCAGACAAATGACCAGATGGAGAGACTGGGTTTACATGTTGGGGGAGGTTGTGCTTCCCTTGCAGTCTGGGTGAAATAATTTGAGATGATAAAGTCAATAAAGATGAGAAAGTAGATTCTCAATGCACTCTCAAAGCCTGGAGTTACCTGGTGTGTTCATCAAATAGATATGCCAGGTTTGTTGTTGATATTTCATATATGATGTTATTTTCTTGAGCTCGTAAGTTTAACAGTTCTCTCTCCCTCCAGCCCTTCTGCTCACTACATCTCCAGCTGCAAATGTCAGAGAACCCTTATTTGTCAGGAACAATCTCCACCAAAAGCTCTGCGCCGGGAGTTATAGTGGCCACAGGTAAGTCAAAAAAACAAGATTTGTTCGGTGTAATAACAAAAGACCAGCTGTAAATACTCAACCACCCACATTTCACCTTTGAAATGTTATCTTCACTATTTTCCTTCCAACAACAAATAAATCACACTCTCACACCAAACACACAAGTTATGAAAGCATCAGTACGCAAGAAACCCACATTTTGTCACAAGTTGAATTCCAATGCCAAATATTGTTGGATGCACCGCACATGCTGTAGTTTGGATGCCAGAGCGAAACTTTTTGTGATCACTGGGCTTATTTAGAATGGCATTAAAGGGATGTTTAATCCTTTGCACTCCAAAAAACATCACAACATTCAATAGTTTTATATTAGAGAATGAATTGTCGCAGGAGAAATTATACACAATAGTTGCATAGTAGTGGACTCATCCCACTGTATGCAGATGTGTTCCTAAATACGACATTTAGAATAATCAAACAAGTGTGTGATAACGAGGCATGCGCCGATGTAAATCTGTGTGTCGGGCCAAGACCGCCCCAGCCTTTGCCCAGATGTAGCTGCCCACATCATCCTTTAAGGCGTCAGCGACTGCAGAGATCACTTCACCAACCTGACAAACACAGTCCAGCTCAGATCTGAGCCGCTGAGCTCAGACAGCCGAGCAACAACTGCAGCAGGAGCCGATCGGGCCACAAATGACTTTAGAGTGGGAATGCTGCAATGCTGCCAGGATAACGGATGCTTCCTCGCTCATTCGCGTCCCTCACAATACCACAAACATGCAACCAGTTTGGATTTGAAATGATTGTTTTGCTCAGTAACAGATTATTCAAACAGGCAGTCACATGTGCATCCCGTGTAATATCTGTTTCCATTGCTTTTGTGTTTTTGTTTCCACCGCAGGAAACATTGGAGCGGAGCTTTCTTACAACAATGTCGGTATGTTCATATCGTCCGATGCTGGAAACAGCTGGCGACAGGTGAGCACGTGTCCGTGTGAAAGTACAAACCTGAGAAATTTGCCAGTTAGTGACTTATTAAAGCAAACGCATAAGGAAGCTACCTTCAAATCAAACAGTCCTGATTCGACACTGTCCAAACTTAAAATAATTTGATAATATTGCCTCCGTGAGGATTATGTAGTCTAACAGTTGTGTTTGACTGACACATAAAGGAAACCTATAAAATCTATTTAGGCAGGTAGATGGGAAGGTACTTTATTGATCAATTGATCTTGCGATCCAGGAAATTAAAGGCCCCCGTAGCTCAGGGTGATACAGAAGGTGGAAGATACGTAAAAGCTGCAATATACAATAGCACTAAGGAGGGACCAACAATTTACATGTACTAAGGAACTACCCAACAATATACAACTTACAGTATACAACATTGTCACTTGTCAATATTTGTTACTTATCAATACGATAAGTTACTTCTTAAGTATGTATTTTCACAGGCTTGTATGTTGTGTGTTATTACACACAATTATTCAAGCTAACTAAAACATTGTTGTACCGAATACAGCACCATACACCATATATGCACCATAGAAATGCAGTATGTTGTGGCTGGAGATAGATTAAGAGCACAAAAAAGCATTAAAAATTGCTTTAGAAATAACATAGGATACTGGATACTGTCATATTTCCAAGATATACTGTAATGACTATTACTATAGCGGTATTATTATTACGAGTTATACACGGTAACTTAAATGTCACCTCTAAGAGGCAGCTTAGTTGGCACTTGACACATGATAAATGAGAAAAAAGGATGTATATTGTCGAGGGAAATGAGTATTAAAGTTGTTTTATAGATCGTCACAGTAATTTTCATATTTTGTAATATCTGGCGGTTGCATTGAGGAGACGCTCAGCATGCCTGCCAGCTAGCAAGCGCCATAATATTTGAGCGTCTTAAATGTTCATTTCGCATGTACCATTTGCCCGTTAATATTGTTGACTTATGGGTAATTTATGAGATTATTTATTTACACATTATCATTTATGTATGTCTACATGAATGGTTGCATTTTAATGCGAGCCTCGGTGACACCCTGCAGCCGCCGTTATCGAGTCCTGGAACATTCGCCGGGATTCAGCCTGTAATCAAAATGGCGATTTAAATGCAGAATTTACGATAACCTATTACTTATGCATTCATCACATTTTTACTTTATATAGATAAATAAAATAAAGCTCTCGCAGCCGCAGCTTCCCGTGTTTCCCCATAAATTTGATGGTATTTTGTGCAGTGTGGCTCCACGCGTAACCTCCATATGATCAAATGTAATGAGCATTTGGAGTCAGACTGCAACGAAAAGATTAATAATGAAAATTGTCTGGAAAATGTAATCACCAACACAGTCCTAACCGTGCAGTATCACTATAAGATATTATGAAAAAGTGTATTACTAATTTATAACATTTTAGCACTCATGTGTTCTCAAAGCGCAAATCAATGTGTGTTGTCGTTTAGATCTTTGAGGAGGAGCACAACATGTGGTTTCTGGACAAAGGTGGCGCACTCGTAGCCGTGAAGCAGCCGTCGGTGCCGACCAGACATTTGTGGTGCGTATTTACCTCTTCACGCTCACTGCCGCGGCCTCGGAGGGCGAGAAGTACACACGGTGTGCGAAATGATGTACTCGGTAACGCGGTTTGACTGCGGCCATATTGCAAAACATCTCCCCCTGCAGCTCACTGGTCCAAACTTTCCCCAACATCTTTAATAGCATCTTCATTAGCATGTCGCCCTCCTCCTGCCAAACCTGTCGCCAGCATTTTGCATCAGAGCGTCAGACTAATCCAGGGGAGAGCGGATCTCCCCCTCCAGTGACCCGAGCAACAATTTGGATATTAGTATGAAATCCAGTCAAGTGCGACCTGTGGAGTTTTTTTTTCTCCGTTGCTCTTCGTCTCCAAACCAATTAAGGGTGGCTCGCAGAGGGACGAGATGAAATGACATCGTATAGCTCGCGCTTCTCACTATTGCCTCCTCGGGGCTGAGCAGAACTTGGATTCTCAACGTCGGCGCACTTAAGCTGCTGTAGCAAGGGGCCGAGCTGTCCTCAGATTTCACTGTTTGCTCTCATTCCAGCGCCGAAATAGTTAATGGGGCCCATCTTTGCCGATCAAAGCCGCCAAAAGCAGCGTCCACGCCGTCCAACATAAAACAAATAACGTTTCACTCTGCCTCGCGCCCTTATGCGGACACTCGTGAGCTCAGCCTCTCCTCCACTTTAAACCGCCTCTTTTCTTATCATCTGAGAGCAGATGGGCACATTTGTGATAATTGTTGCACAGCTTCCCCCGGTGGAGCAGGGAGAGCATCTGTTTCTGCGATGCGGCGGAGCTCCGGGTCAGTGATGGGAATGTATTCTGACACACACATGCAGGATCAGCTTTGATGAGGGGAGGCAGTGGAGCCGCCACAGCTTCTCTTTGGTGCCTATTTTTGTGGATGGAGTTCTAGTGGAGGCCGGGATGGAGAACCAAATCATGACGTGAGCATTTTTTTTCAAATTCTCATCTGTCCTTTCTCTTTGAGAGCAAGATGCGTTTCTGTGTGATTTTCATGGATTGAGGGCATTTGGCAGCTGTTCTTTTTGCTTAATTAGCAAGAGGCTATTTAGACAGTTTGGCTCCACACAAATAAAGGAACCTGAAGGTACACCAAAGTCACGATACACAAATGGTCCACTTTAAAAGAAAAGTTCCTCCAGTGCATACAAATGACATTTAAGAATGTGATTATCCCTGTTTTTACATCTTTAGCATCATGTCTTAGGAAAAATAAAAGGTCATTACAGCTGTAGCTTTGAGCAATTACGATTACTACAGTTAAATTTAAGAGCAAAGCTAGCATTTAGTGAGGAAATGTTATGGCAGACTCTATTTTTCTAAAGAGAATAGTTTTTTATAACTGAAAACACAGTTTTTGGACAGCTTTAAACATTTTGTAACATTTATAATGTTGAAGTAATAAAGAGCCCAGGTTATGATTTATTCATTTGTGTTTGACTGTGTACCCTTGACGGATTTTAGGAGATTTTCATCATCATTTTATGTGTTTGGGCGTGAGGTGAGTAGTTTTCGCAACCTTATTCTCCATCAATCATCATTTTTCTATCTCTCTGCAGTTTCTTTGGACATTTCAGCCATCGCTCAGAATGGCAACTCATCAAGATAGACTACAAATCCATCTTCAGCCGGAGGTGCACCGAGGAAGACTATCAAACTTGGCATTTGCATAACCAGGTAAACCACATCATTACGTCCGTAACTGTCCAGAAACAAAGAAATGGAGCTTTAAGTTACTCCAGTGTTTGCCCCAACCTCCTGCAGGGCGAGCCATGTGTGATGGGACAAAAACAGATTTATATGAAACGCAGGCCGGGAAACTACTGCATGCTGGGAAAGGACTATTCCAGGATCCTCTCCGCAGAGTCCTGCATCTGCAGAGCTCACGATTTTGAGTGGTAAGAGAGAAAAAACAGCCTGTCAGCATAATGCTTCATTGATTCCTCAGTAGTACTCGAGTGGGATTCCCTCTCCTCATTGTCTGCTAAACTTCACAAACAGCAGCATCGGTGCAACACCATTAATAGCATCACTCTCTAATGACTTCCCAGCCGCTTCTCATTATTACTGGATGTCATTACTTTGCAACAGACAACAACCGGGCAGTTGTAAGTGTGTGTGACGTTATGGATTAGAGAGCACTAACGTAGCCGCATGTACCAGTCCGTTGCCACAATGGTGTGTCACCTACATGTAAGCCATTTTTCAGCCTTGTGGACGGCCCTGATTGGCACATGTCATGTCACAGTTGCGTGGCTCATTCCTAATAATCTGATGATATTTGCTCATTGGGTTTATCTCTGCACACTTGTGCCTGCAATGCAACACTGCCGCGTTTGATATCTGCGAGGCCGACCTCAGAGGGCTCTGACGCTAGTCTCTACAGCAGGGCGCCATTCGGAAACCAGCATGCGTGCAACGACCTAACGGTCTGGGTGTCACTCACATTTCGTTTTCAAAGTCTCAATCTGATTTCTGCCAGCGTTTCTGCACTCTGTTGGGGATGTTTCTGAAGTCATTTCGAAAACAATAACAAGTATTATTCAGTATTATGCATGCTATCATGTTGTCAAGCCCAAAACTGCGGAAAATGACTCAATTCAAAGATTCTGTCAACAGAAGTGGCCATGGGACGTAGATGAATATTCCTCGTAACAAGAGAGGCAAATATGAAAATGACCCAGCATTGCATTACCTTAGCCTGCGGTGCTCTGACACAATCTCGGAAAAAATACGTCGAATATCTGGGTACGTCTCTTTGTGAAGTATGACATCACAGCCGGAGGTCTCCACTATGGCACTAGCAAACTACACATACTGCTGGTGTTTACATCCGCGTAGAACAACAACAGTGGCGTAATACCACTAAACCCCTCGACAGCCAAAACAACAACTTGAAAGATCGATTCTTCAAACCACAGTGCGCATCACTGCCCATCAGCAGTCCATTCACGCTGCAATTCAGTGAAGGGAATCCAGCGTAGTTGAAAAGATGACTTCCTCTTTGTGCCGCTCATTCTGAATTTGCATTTTGTAAATGCATTGTGTTTACCAGACAATGCTTTTGCACTGCATGTTTCCCAAGTCCCCTTGATGGCGCTTCGACTTTAATATCGCTGCTGCAAAGCCTGTAAGATCACGAGCACTGGGCGTTTTTTTGAAGTGATCACACAGAGATCCTCTCTAATTTCCCTGGAGAATTACTTTACGATGCATATTTGTCAAAAATTTACTCAACTGTGATCATGTTGTGAACACTTCATCTCTTGTAGTTCTACTACAAGGTATTGCCTCACTGCGCTGTCACACAAATCTAAAGAGGATGAATAAGGGGTGTTAATAAAACCTCTCTTTCCCTGTCCTCAGTGTTCTGTCACCTCATATCGTCGTAGTCCAGGTTGATCTCATCTGAGAATTGATAGAATTTTACATGCTGTGTTTTCAAATGTAATGTACTCGGCAGGGTTCATTTGGTGATATCCAGCAAATTCATTACTAAATGAGTGATGAATGAATTCATTGACACAAATGTGCCATGAGATCACTGAGGGGACACTGGTTTGTTCTGATTTGTTCCTTGACGGAGCATTTGCAAACAATATAAGAGCTTTTAATAGACCCAAGAATTATAGCTTGTTAATTGTTAGCCTGGACTGTCTCAATTACAGAATCAAGGTGGACTTGTCAGTCAGGCATTTATTGCATTTGTCCAATTACCCTGTCTCTGTATTTAATTGCAAAAGGGACACTTTCCTACCTTTTGTTGTGACAAATAAGTCACGCTTTGACTGAAATGCCAGGAGGCGAGAGAGTTGGCCGCTGCAGACCTCCCGTGTGTGTTCCCACACGCGCACGCACACACACACACACACACCGCCTGACAACCAGATGCCTGTCAACCATATGTCAGTGGCTTTAAATCAATAAATAATAAAGATGCGTCTGGGTGGCAGGCAGCCCCGCCTCAGCAATTACGAGGAGATAGATAAGACAAGAGATATGGACCTCGGCATGGCAGTATGTCCCTATTCACGAGTTGATATTGATCGGCTGCCGCGTCTGTGTCTTTTGTTTTTCTGACAGCGATTATGGATATGAGCGCCACGGGGACGGGAACTGCAGATCTGCTTTCTGGTTCAACCCCTCCATTGTCTCCCGAAGCTGCAGCCAGGGTCAAAACTTTCTCAACAGCACAGGGTGAGAATTAACCTTGGGATGAGTAACAGAGGTGAGGAACGACTGTAATGAGGCAGCCCTGATCTTTGACTCTCATGTTTGACTCTCAAGCTACCGAAAAGTGGTGCTGAACAACTGCACAAAAGGAGTTAAGGAAATGTACACGGCGAGGAAGCAGCAGTGTCCCAACAGATCTCCAAAAGGACTCTCGCTGACCACGAGGGACAACAAACTCACGGCGACCCTCGGGAACAACGTCACCTTCCTAGTACATCTCAATGAGGTGAGAACATCCATAATGTAAGTAAATACTAATGACTTACCATCACCTCAATTTGAAAAAGTAATGACAATATTAAGACCATGGATCTATATTTTCATAATGATAATAAATGCAGTATAATTACACAGAATACAAAGAAACATGACAACATTAAAGGAGCAGAAAAAGAGGACATTACACGTCTGTGCGAGATCATTGCAGTTAAAGGTATCTTTAAATATGAAGTTGATTTGCTGGTCTACTTTGAATTTCACTATTAAAGGGGAACAGACTGATCCGCTGTGAAACCTGGAAGAGTCTTTGAGTTTGAATATGTGACATCAAAACTGTCCTCAACCAAAAAACTTACTGTTAAAATGCTGTATAATTAACAATTTGATTAAAAAGCGGTGGCAAGGCTGCCATGGTTGGAAAAAACAAAACAAAAAAAAAACACAGATTAGCTTTCAACAACTATATTTGAAATTCAAAGACTCAGCAAATGACTCCTCATGTACTCCTCGAACCTTTTCATTCAGACGCTTTCTGAAAGACTCCTTGTGGACTGCAGACTTATTTCTAGGCTACACCTGTGCCGCACAGGGTTCTACCCCAACTGAGTTGTCTCATTATTTGGAGGCGATTTGAGATGGAAGCCTTCTTCTCATAAGTGAGTGGGAGCAGAGTGGCAGTGCCGAAGAGGTCAAAGGAGATTTGAGAGGAGAAAAGACGGTAGTCGATTCAGGAACTGGAGTGCTTCAGTAGTGCTTCAGTAGAGGAAAATATCAAGAGCAAAGTAGAATTTCTATAAAAGATACTGGTTTGGGTAGTATTTGGAGAGAACGCACTGCTTTGAATATTTAAGAAGCCACAAATGTTGCTCCCGGGTGCTGTGCGAGACATCAGCAGCTCCGCTCTCTTCAACTTTCTTACCTAATTTTTCCCACTTTTCCCGCCCTTCTCACGGAGGGGTTGTGTAATTAGAATTTTAATAGACTTGTATTCATATTCTATGGATACAACAAGTGTTAACACAAACTTTCGAGCCACCTTCTCACCAATACAAGGGAGAAGCTGCTGGCTCTGAGAACAGAAAACTGGAAAACCGAGGGCGTTTGAAACTGCCCATTCCCTCCATCACCATGGGGAACCTAAACTCGCTGGTGAACAACATTGACGAGCTGTCTACACTTACACACTTGTGCTTAATTTGAGTGCTGGATGAAGTTCCTGTAGATGGCACTCCCACTAATTTTACTCCTAAATAGCAGAGCGGTTACAACATTTTACACATTTGAGATTTTACGTGTGAAAGTTCAATACCCGTGTTTCTTAGACTAACACAATATGTCTGGGCGTGCTATGTGTGTCAAGACTAATGAAGACAAAGCTGACAAGACATAAGGCCTTTAGCTTTTGCGCTGAGATGAGATAATTGTTCTTTGTTTATTTTCAAAGGTTGCATCTCCTGATCTCTGTTTCCTGTGGTTAATTGTGGTGCATATCTATGGCGCTGTGCACCCTGTTATCATCATTATCTGACATTCCCAGCTGGATGCTGAAATTCATAAAAGATGATAGAACAGTTTGCACACCTCAAGGGATCGGCTGAATAAATGTTTTGTCGCGTGTTTTGTTTGGATTTGATCGCCAGTGTTCTGTTTAGAGCTCCACACACAGTGAGAGGAACACCCACGTTCTTAATCTAAATTGATCCTTCTGTTTCAAGTTATTCTCTTGGAGAGGAAAAACTTTAATCTTGCCCAAGGGTGCCAGCTGCTGATAAGACAAACTCAGCTTTGTATACAAATTTTGTAATTTGGACTGTATAATACAGATGTATCCGACCTAAAAGCGGAATACTACAATTCTGTTTGTTGTTTTATTGATTCAGAGTTGACGGCAAGCTACAGTCTTTGATACCTTCAAAATATATTTGGCTTATGTGCGGTAAAACAAACAACCACCTGATGAGGCGTAATGTCGGTGAGGACCAAACACCACACAAGGTTAAAGGGAATACTTTAAAGAGAATGTGATAAACCAGGCCTGTGGAGTACAACAAAGAAACGTGAAATTAACTGTGCTAATAAACAAATCATAGCTATACCCCCCTAGAACACTTGGATAACTGAAATCCAACACACCCACAAAAAGAAGAAAAATGCAAAAATACACTGACAACAATGGGGGAAAACTGGCACAACACCAATAACCGTAAAGTAATCAGTGTTAAACGTGAAGCGGCGTAAATTAACTCCTCCGTAGAATCGTAGCATGTACCCTAGGGAGGACAGACTCCACTATTATGGCAGATCCAAGAAACACCAATACAAACATGTAGATATAGAGGAAGTAGTTAGTGTTCTGCAGATTTCCTCATCTTACTGAGAAGGACATTAAAAATCCAAATTCCAAAAAGAGCAGAGCATCTTCAACAAAGGAAAAAGAGAGACTGTTGTATCGAAGAGAGATGAAATATCCCCCAAAGCTAAATCGGATTCATGTTTCCACACAAGCATCCACAGCAGAAACAAGAGGTTATGAAAGTTGGAAGGGGAGAGAAGACTGATAACAGAGAAAAATAGATTTGGTGTGTTTTGTTATTGTGTGTTTAAGTAAAGCCAGCTTGCTAATGCTAATGTGGGGCTGTGAGGGAAATTCTTTATGGACTAGCACGTTCTGGTATCCCTGAGATGGCGTTTCCCTGTTTAGGCCTTCAGCCCATAAGCCCACAGTTGGTACCTGTGTGCAAATGGTTTTGTTGTATGTGATTTGTAAAACGGTGCCAGATGTGATTCTCTCAAGAAACTGTGAGCAGCTGAAGCTCATCGTAAAAACAAATGCTCCGACATTGATCCTTGTACACAGACACGTGTGCTCGAGTCTTTGACAAACATAAATATTTGGCTTTGCTGTATCTCCCAGATCAGCAGACAGACTCACACTCGTTCTGACTCCTAATGAGAAATAGCAATACGGTACATTTTAATTCTAGCTTTTTTTCTTGTGTTTTCAACCCCTATTGTTGTCTCTGCTTTTCATCACCCCAGACTTGTTCTTTTGCTTGTTGGTCATATCAAGCTCAAGGATTGTAATCAAGGGTGATGGTCAAAGTTAGTTAAGGCTTTGAACACAGCTCTAGTGTGAGGGGGAGCAAATAGTACAGACCTCTGTCCTGTAGTACTTTGTGCATATGGCTGTTAATTATGTAATTTAATGGCTGCGTGTGGTCACAGGGCTCTAAACTGTTTATTTTTCTTGTGCTCGGAGCTGTGAACCCATTCATGCATAGCCAGATAAAAACAAAGAGAAGGCAACAAAAGAAAAAAGGATGTCTGAGTGGGTACGTGTGTGAGAGAGAGAAGCAAAAAAAAAACAAACATTTTCTCTGGAATTACTCTGTGTGCACTCAAGGGACTGTGCACTGTGGAGATTGCTCATCTTTCCTCTCACTGCAGACTTGTCCTACTGTTTTTCAGGGTGACTCTTTGCGAACCAACATCCAGTTGGACTTTGGTGATGGCACGGCCGTCTCCTATTCCAACCTGAGCTGGACTGAGGAGGGGATCAAACATGTGTACAAATCTGCCGGAATATTCCGCGTCACGGCCCTGGCAGAAAACAATTTGGGTTACGACACCACGACACTGTACCTGCACGTCACATGTAAGTGTTTAATTGCATTGCATATGCCTCATAGCCAAGATCTAAAAAGCAGATCGTAGCCATAATCTATGTCCTTGGTTCAGCCCCTGGTTCTGAAGATATACAATGCAAATTTTGTTGGAAACACAACAAAGATGTTGTGTCCAATGATGTAATATCCGATTTTGACTTGGTGGTGTCAAACAGAATCTTTCATGTGAGCATAACATGCTCTCTTCCCCCTGCACCACTGTTTGGTTGACATATACTCTGTGGGAAGGCAAACTCAATACCCAGCGCTAGCAGGAATCTCCCGCAGTTTCATTGGAAAACGCTGTTGTACCCAATTAATGTATCAATTAATCAAGAGCTAAAGTGGAGGGAGTAATGCCTGGTGAAGGACCATCCGGCGTGATCTGTGCTGTTGCATTTATCTTTGCATTTTGTGTCCTTGGTGCTTTTAATGCTACAGTTGTTGCTTGCATAATTTTCCCTGCTGCCATATCTCCCCGAGTTATTCTCTGTTGCACAGCTCCAAAATAAAGTGACTCACAGTAAATTTGGTAATATAAATGTCACTGTGGATAAGCCCCTAACAAGGCGTATAATTTCCAACTAAAGCAGATTTCCAAACGAAGGCATCGGTGAGAAGCTAGCATAGAGGAGCTTTTGGGGTGTTTCCCGTCGAGTAGTAAAGTGGACCTTGTGTGTGGGCTTCGATCCGTCTTGCCTTGTTTTCTGCTCTGATCTTTTAGCCAACAATTATCAATGCACCGCAGGTTTTCCCCACTGGAGTTAAGCAAATCACTCACAAGGCTAACACAGAAACACACACCTCTCCCCACGGCCTTTACGCGGCACACCTTACAAACACTCCCACACAGGCCCCCAGGTGATGTGCAGGGGGTGAAAACTTTAACCATCAATTAGTTTGTCAAATAAGAAAAGCACACTGGATCTTTTCCCTTTACCGCAAAGACTGGCGGAACCCTTTATTTATTCAATCGATGTGGCCAATTAAGTGATTACACTTGCCCAATTGATCAGAACCTTTGCAGAAAGATCAAACCTTTTCGATCAACATCGAATAATTGTTCCCTGTGCACAGAGATGTTTATAGGATAAAGGGGCTGCTATTCACTCAACTCTGACGGTTGAAGAAAAAGGCCTGTTAAAGCGTGTTACACACACACACACACACACACTCAGAATTCCATATAAAAGCCACTGAACTGCATTGCATTAGTCCTTCCCAAGTAAAGCATTAGCAGGGTATTAGCAACTTTGACAAGGACCAAGCTGTTTTTCGCACACGTGAGCTTCTCCAAATGCAAATTTCAATCACAACAGAGAGCTGTCAGTAACCACAAAAAGTAATCTAATTAACTGTATTAAGGTGAGAATATCATTGTCCTATCCAATCCCACTGAACAGCGACTGTTGCAGAATTATACACATGCTTGCTGGAGCCTAGGCAGCTTTTCCATCTCCACACACAGAAGCATCAGATGAGCAATGGAACTGAAGCATGAAGAGATTGGAAACCATGTTTTGGTCTGAATCGTACCGTCGGTCTGAGTCATATTCCTTTATGCCATGTGGACACCTCAGTTGATGCGTATCATCTCGCCAACAGAAGGCGCAGGGCTGCATATTGCGAAGACGGGAAGCAAGCAGAGGCGGTCCGATCGTGTGGGAAATACCCCGCCCAGAAATCGGGGATTCTGGTTTTTGATTCATGTTACTTTGGTAGAAATATTACTCTATAAGCACCACTGCAGACTAATTACAATCCATCATGGCAGCTGTGCTCTCTGGTGGGCGTTGCCACTTACAGCAGGATAATGCACCCTTGTTTGGTAATCACTAAGTAAAAATGACTTCAAGGTCTCGGCCTTCACAGCTTCCAGATCTCAATCCAGTCTATGCTCAAAATGCACTTCAAAAAACAACTGCAGTCCTTAGAGGTTACACCCAGTATTGAGCCGTGGCTGATATGTATTGTTAGCGAGAGATGAATGGGGAATCATAGCTGAGGATGAGGAGCAACTACGCATATCTTGCCCCGTGTTTTATGTCTCATGCTCTCTAGAGGGAGATGACAAGGTGACACGTCCGCTGGTTGTTGAATTCCTGTATTTCCTTTGTTCTGCATAAAAATTGAACAAAAGCTGCTGAGCCCGCCATCAGCCCAGGTGTTTTGAACAACTGTGCCTAATTTTTGCATGTTGGACCTCTTCACATAATTGCACAGCAAGTTTGGGTGTCACCCGCAGCGAGCCGCACCCAGTGAAATCTCACCTGCCGCGGCTCCGTGCAACATGTCACACAGTAAACAGCATGACCCCTGGAAGTAACGGAGCAGCGCTCTCCTGTTTGTTTTGACTGAGACGTATTCTCAGAGATGCCTCATTAGAGGAAGTAAACATTCACACAGCTCCCGCGGTTATGCCTCTTCAGGTCCGGTGGAGCACGTCCAACTCGTAACTCCCTTTGTGGTCATAAGGAACAAGGAGGTAAATATCACAGCGGTGGTGCTACCCAGCCACTCACGTACCGTCACCTACTTCTGGTGGCTTGGAAACAACTCAGAGGTAACGGCACAGCACAGGTTGTTTACACTGCTTGATACATGATGAGGTGTGTTAATGTGGGACAAACAGCGCAAGTGGGAAAAGGGAAAGATGTCGATGTGTTTGTTATGAAACGGGCAATCCAGGCTGGATTGTTGAAAGCCTGAATTTACTTGCGCTGAGGGTCTTATAGACGGCAAGATGCAAATATTGCAGCTGGGGATTCTGATACTTAACATCATGTAGAAACGACTATTACTGTTCAAAAATAACTGTTTGGAATTTCGCCAGATTGTGATCTGATGTAAGAACATAAGGATGATAGGAATGTATTCTGCTGGCATATTGCACCAATTCAGATCAATCATAAACACCATGTTTTCATGTTTTAGAGAAAAACATACCGCATTTATGCTGTTAAGTCTATTTTAACATGTTTGCAAACCTTCTCACTATTAAAATGCACTTCAACATACCCGATATTTTCTGCTTTCAGCCCATAATAACATTAGATGGAAGCATCTCATACACGTTCCCCAATGAGGGTGTGCACACCATAACAGTGCAGGTGTCCTCAGCCAACACCATTCTGCAAGACACCAAGACCATAGCCGTCCAAGGTATGTAAAATAAAAATGTGACTTTGTAATCATCCCTGCAAAAGCATCTCACCTTTGTATTCTCTTTCATATGGAAATGATATTAAGTCGTCTAGCAACAATTACCGTCAAAATCCAATTATCCCCACATTGATCTGCAACATCTAACGTGTGTGGGATGTAGAGTCGATGAGCAAAACTTTGAAACCGTGCACCAGCTCCTCCAAACTCTGAGCTCAGTAGCAGCTGGTGGAGCACCACCCTTACAGTAACGTCCCCCGCTTCTCCTTGACAGAGTTCTTCAAATCTCTGCTTTTATCTTTCTCGCCCAATCTGGATGAGTTCAACCCCGACATAGCAGAGTGGCGGCAGGATGTGGGGCGAGTAATTAAGAAGGCAGTGCTTCAAGTGAGTTATCATTTTCTCAATCCCTCCCTTTCTCTCCTCTCCTCTTCCATCCTCCGCGTCTTTATCTCTTATTCCTTTTGTTGCCGCACTGTTTTCAAACCCAAAGCCGATGCCCGCGGTCAGAGAACGCCGCCGGGCGTCACTGTGATTCATCACACCGCTGTGAAGAATACACTCCATCCCTTCGCCCCCAAGTTCGCTTGATGAGCACTTTGTACTCGCATCCCGTGTTCGCCAATAAAATTATTGTCGAGGTTGGAGGGAGCGGCATCACTCAAGAGACCTGGCAACTGTGCAGATGTACAAATGCATGCGCGTGCGCGCGTGTTTGTGTGTGTAAGCATAGCTGAATGTGGGAGGTGTGCAAGTGGTCTCTAAGTGTGTGGGAAGCTCATACATCACTGTTAAGAGCTACTCATCTCCCCTTTCACAGCTCATGAAAGGCAGGCTGCTGGTAGCGCTGCCGAGCTCTCGGCCATTTAAGCAACACATTAACCGTTAAAGCTGCAGGTGGGCGCTTTCGGACGAACATTAAAATCTTGGTCTGGTCATCTCATGAATCACCCTCCAAATCCTGTGTCCTGCCTGGCATTTTGAGCTGACTGGAGCCCATTTCGCCAAGTTGTGCGAAATGGCACAATGGGTTTTTCTTTCGTCACCCTTGTAAGATGTTCTCGTTTCTCAAACAGGATTTGCCAGACTTCTTCTTTTTTTTTTTCTCGTCTTTGTAGGAACACAGTTGTAAAGTGCTCAGTGGTGAGTGTTGGGGAATAATAGCAGATATGGATGCGTCACCATTACAATGGTGAGCGACAAATTGTATGGGAGGGTTTGTAGAGAGTGTGATGACACACTCCTGACTGATAGGACAATAATAGGGGTGAAAATCTGAGTAGAAATGACACTGTGAAATTGGCAAATCCTGTTTTACAGAGAAAAAAATGTTGAAATGAATTTGCATCCTCCCATATTTGTTGAGAAGAGCTTCTTCATGAAATGACTGTTATACCCGAGCATATCGCCTTTCAACAAGGTAAAACGATCTACTGATAAATTGGAAAATAAGAGGAATCCAAAAATAAAGGTCAGTTTAAATGAAGGAACACTCAGTTGCAGAACACACCCATGAGACAATAGCGTTCCGCTATTCCTGTTAGCTTTCAGTCAATTTTCCACCTTTTTGCAATGCTCATGGTTCCCCAAGTTTACCAGAGAATTACTTGCACAAGTCAGCAGATGGACATGCAACAGCTGATCACTCTGGTTGGCTGGCAAGGGGCCTTACTCATGTAATTCCAACAGAAATTGGGAGGGTGAAGCGTTGGGAGGGAAGAGGAGGCACAAGGACAGAAAACCCTGGTTGAGATCTGAGTCTAGAAGACAGCCTCTTAGCAGAAGGGGTCGACATAGTTGGTTGGTTATCAGTTTGAAACAATTAGATTCCTGAATTGTTGGTTGATTTTCTATATGCCTAGTTTAGATGCAGCATTAGAGGATAAGAACTCTACTCAGATTCAGCCCGGGGTCGGGATTGGCTGTGGATAAGTAAAAGCACATATTGCAATGCAAGAAATCCGATAGCTTGGTGTCCCAGCAGTCACAAGAGGTCTCGGTCGGGCTGTTGTTCCTCTTCCTATTTAAATATTTATGAAAATCACTGGTGCTCAACCATTAAATGGTTTCCCTTGCACCATATAATCAATTTGATTAGTTTTCTTAAGTCCTGACAATGGTGGAATTACAATTGTAATTAAATCTGCTTAGTGCCTCATGAATGTATCGGCTGGCAGCAGTGACGCATTGTCAACAAATACCATTAGAGGAGGCGCCACATGACTGAGATCTGCCCGGAGGAGTAAACCGCGGCTGCGTCGTTTGGGTGCATCCCAGCTTTGTGTCTCTGCTCTCCCCGAGGATTATTCACTGCACAAGCTGCGCTACAATGGCTCCAAACGCCCATCATCCCAACCACCCTGGTTAGCAGGCGAGAGAGATTTATAGGGGCGCTGTCCGTTTTATGGACGACGCTTATACCGGGGAGGCCATCCAGTTTGTCAGGAGGTGATGGACGTTCGGAGGCCTGATCACTCACTGGATAGAGAAGTGACGATGACACAGGATTACTTTGAACGCCAGTAATAATAATGCAGAAAGACTCTGCATAATAATGCAAAGTCTTCACTTCGAAATTTGAATCCACTCCTAATGTCAATATTTGACCGTCTTTTTCCCCCCCACACATAGTGGTGACATTAAAACATGCCAGGTGAGATTTGATCTATAATTTTTGCGGCATTCACATTCCTGTTTAAATTATTATTTTATTTGCTCTTCTCTAGCGTGATTGTTGTTTTCTACATGTGGGCACTCTAACCCGGTGCCTTCAACAAGCCCAACAACATGCCACTTTCAGCAATTTACAGAAACTCATTTGTAGAATTCCGCTCAATTTATCCACAAATGAGGCCAGAATAGCAATCGCCAAATGTGAATAGTTGAGACACAGATGATCGCTGAGTTATTTATGCTCATTTTCAAGGAGACAAAGTGTTGTGTGATGCTGGGAAAACAACAAAATCGTGCCCCGTTTCCCCCACAAACCCAGTCTGACAGAATTTTTTATTTTTTTTCCCCCCCTGAGTGTTGCGTCTCAGCACAGCATCGCTGTGAATCCAGCCAGCTTTTTAAACCAGTGACTGATTGCATCGAGAACAAATGTGCTCCAAGTGTATTGATTTTTTTCGGGGGCTATTGCCTCCCTTGTCATTCTGTTCGCTTTATCTCCCCCTCTGCCACCCATTCTGTCACTGCAAGTCATCGCCACAGCCATCATTTGTCCAATTCATTGTTACTCAAACAGTAATTTCTGTGCCTGATAATTGATGTGCTTCTCAACTGTCCAAACACGCGACAGAGGCAATGCAACAATCAAGACCGAGGATCACTCGGGCAGATCTGCTTTTACAAATTGGTTAAAAGGACGGCAGATTCTAAAAGGAAATACAAACAGAAACGTTTCTTTTCGTTGAACCATTTATCGTCTATCTGCCAACTTTTGAATTCTGGCTTACTCGACTCTTTTTACTTTCAACCCAGTGCAGTGAAACCTAGAAGCAAAAATTGATTGTAAGAACAGAAGTATTCTGCAAATATGCAGAAACATTTGGGCTCTTAATTCTTTAAATGGTAACACCTCTTTAAAAACGTAAGTTGGAAATAAGTCAGTGATTGTTAGTGAACTGGAGTCAAGTTGTTTCACATGTGGCTGAATTAATGAGGTATGAAAAATGGCCAAGATATTGAATATCTCAGGCTTTCGCCAATTCACAGGTATCCGACTTCCCAGAGGAGCATCTCCTGGTAGCTGTGCTTCCTGGTATTCCCACAGCTGCAGAGCTTTTCTTTCTACCTCAAAAGAACCACTCTGAAGGCCGGAAAAAGAACGAGGATGAACTCGAGCGGGTGAGCCCCATCAGAGTTCAGCTTCTCATGATTGTGAATTTGCAGCAGTTTCACTTTAAATGACGGATGTTTGGTGTATTACACAGATATCTCACGTCATCGTGAATGCGCTGAACCAAAACCTGGTGGAGTTCGAGATCAAACCGGGAGCCAGGGTCATCGTCTACAACACACAGCTCACACTTGGTGAGTCGTCTCATTCAGGAACCCTCTGCTTGACTGTTGCTTGTTTTTATGTATTTCGTCATTTTCACATCTCACACAAACAACCATTTATCTTCAGTGAGTGGAATAAGATGCAAGTTGCTCTTCCAGGTTTCTGGACAAAAGAGTTGTCAGTGTTTTCATTCACGAGAGCAGCTCTAGGAGAGGAACGCTGTTTCATGCACGCTTAACATTTGCTCAATTTCTTGTACAGCCATCCGACCACAAAATGAGACACGCAGAGTAGAATGACGATCATTTAGTCCGCCAGAAATCCCCGAGTTGTGAGACCACAGCACGAGAACACAACAACCAATATGTGTATTGCTGTTGAAGAGTTTCATTTGCAGTTGTGCGAAATGGGGGAAGAGATAATTGAGTGAGACTGCTGTCATGAAGCGTTCGTCAGTAGCAGGATGGAGAAGAGAGGGAGTCAGTCATAAAGCATCGATAGGAATTTTGATCAGTGGTTCCCAAACCTTGGGCCTCAGATCGGTCATTTAGTACAGCGCCGCACAAAAGGAATACGTGTACAAATTACATTATTTACGTTGTATTTATTGTCTGTTGTACTTTGGAAAATGGTTGGATTCCCAACGTCACACCTGTCTATGACTCAGTCTTCTGTGAATCGGTGGTTCCTCACCATGCTACAGGACCGAAGTACGCTATAGCTACACACACGTTGGAGTAGAGATGGAGATTTAGAGAGAGCAGTTTGTTTCTCTCCGGGCTCTGCACAACTCTACAGGCACAAACAAGGACCCAATTCCATAGGAGCACACACCCTTGATGGCAAAGTTTCTTGAGAGGCCTCAGCTTTTGTTGCTGGGCAGTTGTGTATTTTTTGGCCCTATGCTAGTCCACAGCTCAGAGTTCACGGTACCAACAGCTTCGTTAACACGCTGTGTCGTGCTCCAGTCTAATCGCATTGGCGGTGTTTGCAACTGCATCTATCTTTCCATTTCACCCATCAAGAAAAAGGTCCAGAGAGCCTCCAAGCTCCTGAGTAAAGGTCACAAGCAAAGGTTTCTTGGGAGAAAAAGTGTGGAGCGTAAACGGAGGAAAAAGGCTCCGCGTCTCACCTTTGATAGCAGGTGAAGGATCGAGCGGGACATTTAACGGGCCTCATTAGCTCAAGTATACAATGTGACAGCAAGCTCATTAGGGGCCATTTGTTTGGTGTTCAGGGTCAAGTTTAAATGCTTTAACTATCTGAAATGGATCACAGACTGAAGCACAACCGTCACTCACGTTTGAGTGGGAGTTGCAATTTCATGTCGCTGCACCTCGAGATTTAAGTTCAAGCGTGGGGGACTCCAGCCACAATCCCTTTGGTCGTCAAGAAATTCCCTTGCAAACTGCTCACATCGATTTCAAGTGGAGCTCGAGACCCTCGTCTTATGTTTAACTCGGAATTCGCTTTGTTGTATTTTTCACAGCGCCGCTGGTCGACACAAGCCAGCGACACAGCAGCTCCGCCATGCTTATGCTCCTCTCCGTGGTGTTTCTCGGACTGGCCGTGTTTCTAATCTACAAGTTCAAAAGGTACCCCGGCTACATTATTCATCATTCATGATATTTCATAAGTCTGGACAACTCATCTCCACTATAATGAAATGCATTTTGAAATTGGATTTTACATTTCACCCAAATGGCTAGCGATACGTTTCAGCTTTCATGAGGCAGATGCACCAATCACAGCCAGAAGATTGCAGTCAAATTGCTTAATATGCTGTTGCTGTGCTGCGGCTGCCTAATGCTTAATAATTTATTGACACCCAACATTATTTCCTTAAAAAGGTCTGAGGCAAATAGAGATGTCGCAATTAACCATCAATATGAATTTTGTCTTTCGCTTGGATGTTCTGTGCCGCTAAGATGATGCGAGTTGGGTGAATTTTGATGTTTCCAGTGCTTTGGTAAACTTGAGAGAAACCTGGCAACTTAGCTCTCAGGATCATTTGAGCACTCAAACCCCTCCACCACCATAAGGTGGTGCAGCTCAGGGAGGGGTTCCAGAAGATAATGCACTCCGAATATTTTCAAAAACCCAAATTAGTTGTCATCCTACTTATGAGCGGAACAATGACATGCGGTCAGGGGAGTCAAGAGAGGAACGTGCCTCACCTGCCATCATAGAAAGAAAAAATGTCAAGTGCAAAAAATTAATGAAGTGGTTATATTGATCCAGCAATCTGCACTACAAAGTTATTGTTTAACATAACTCGTTAACTGCTGCCCATCAAATGGTATATAAGCTGCCCTGTATATTTCATATGTTTGTCATTCTGATTGTTGTGAATTAAGTGCCTCACCAGCCATGAACCTCACCGCACCTCACCAGAGCGAACCATTACAACTATTTACAAGCTTTGCTTTTATCCCCCCCAACTTTGTTTGCAAAACTCCAGAAAAATACCATGGATCAACATATATGCTGAGGTGAATCAGGAGAAAGAACAGGAGATGATCGGCTCGGTGGGCCAAGGCGACAGCATGCCGAAAATCACCCTGACCGAGTTCTCCAAAGAACTCATGGAGCAGAAAATGGACACCAGAGTCAAACGTAAGTCAAGAGCTTGCACAACATCACAGTGACCAAAAGCCAGAAAAATTTCCAAATGTTTTTTTTCTCCATTGCCTTCTAACACCAAATTAAATTGAGGTCCAAAAGTCAGACTGGCAAACCACATTGTTCATTTGACCAGTGAAAGCAAAAAATCTGTCAAAACAATGGCAGAGCACTTAAGCTGAAAATTTCATTTTCATCGGCCAATTGTAACAACAATCGCACAAAACAGTCAGAGACATAAAGTGACAGAAGTGTGTGTCTATGTGTGTTTTTTGAGGATCCCCGACACAGAAGTCAAGAAATGATTCTGTGGGCTTTTGGGTTATTATATTAGAGCAAAAGACAACTAAACTGAGATTATTGTTATGGGAATTGCTTAATCCACAGGGATTCTCATCCATACATTAGCAAGATGGTTAACCTTTCTCTCGTGTTAGTTTCCTGTTACCATCGCTTATGCTAATTCACGGGTGAGTGAATCAAGCACGTGTCATTTCTGGTAAACAAGTGATTCACAGTTGGTTCCTTGGCACAGATGTGGAACAGCACCAGACTTGCATCATGGGAACAGGAATCAGATGAAGACAGAGGGTATGAGGGACAAGGCACAACCCAAGGAAATGTCGTATTACTATAAGTAATGCAAACCATAGCCCTAAACCTCCATCAGGAATTCCTGTTGCTTCAGTCACATTTCAGTCTGTGGAAACGGTTATTGCGTACCTGAATGGGACCACTTTTTGTGCTCATTTTTGCAAGTTGACATCTCACTAGAATGTGGGTCAAATTCTGTCTTGTGGACTGCATAGTTGAAAAAATAACAGACATTGTTCGGTATAGCTAAGCAAACACTACGGTGCGTGGTGACTATCGTGGTGGAGAAGCACCGGCCTTCTACATTTGGTTTTTACGGATTTAACACACAAACACAAACACACTTCACTTCAGTACCACCATGCTACTGTCTACTGAGAGTCAAGTCCTCTGAACCTGCTGCTCGACTCCTCATGGCACACGTGCACAGACATACACAGGACAGTTACAAATATTCCAAATGCAGATGCTGTCCTCAAATCTGAACAAGAAAATGCCAATATTATATATAAGACAAACATAAATAAAGATGTTCTGAATCACGACGTGAGGACTCAGAAGCCCTTTTTTTTCTATTTCTAGAGCTCAGAGTGATCAACGTGGCTCTTTACATCCTCAAGCATTGTTTGTAAGCCTCCATGTGACAACAAAATGAGTCTCATTTTACGGACGCAAAGCACTCACACAGTAATCATGAGAAATCTACTGCAATTTCTTCTATTAAGGCTTTTTGAGGCAGCAAATACAGAGTTCCATGTTGAAATCCTTTCAGTAATTGTACAGATGCCAGTTTTGTTCCAGAATCTCGCCACAGTTTGCTCATTCTGTCTCTTTTCTGTCCAGGAGGAGTCGGAAATGCCTGCGAGAGCACAAGGGAGATTCCAAACTGTACCAGTGTGTAAAGCTACGGAGGAACAGCAGATTATGTACAGGAGAAAAGGAACCATACTATCTAGCTCGGGGTCTTCTTGTTTTGGTTTGTTTTGTAATTCTCAATCACAAGTGAGTTTCTTTCTTTATTTGCTGGGGAACTCATTCATCAAGACAAACTGATGTCTAAATCACTGAAACCCAGCAGCTCATCTGAATTCATCCATCGTAGGCATTGTAATTACTGGTAGAACTTTAATCAGTTTTGTGAATGTATAAGCGTCATAATCACACTTCTTTGCAGAGTGAAACATATTTGGTCCAAACCTACGAGTTCTGTAAATTTCCACAGCGGTTTTGTTTTAGTCATTCTTTGATCTGCAATCAAACAGGGAATATAATTGAAATGTACAATATAAAATTGTTTGATCGACCAATACAATATAGAAATATATTGTTTGTATATCAATTGTGTATATATTCATTTCTTCATGCTTGTAGTCTGATTATAATGGCAGCAACAGAAAATCCGGCAGTGGTCTGCATTTTGAAATGTGTTACAAAGTCCAACATCATTTAAGGAATCAGCTTTGTTGTACGAGACCCTTGATGTGTGCATGTTCTTCAATTCTGTGTTGTAGATAAGTGATGTAAATAGTTATTTTCTAATAATACAACTGAAAGTCCCATATTCACATTTTGGCTCAATTTTATTTACAGTGGAACTGCACGTCTTACAAAAAATTAAGAAAAATAACAAAAAAGTTATGTAAACCTCTTCGACGTCGGACAGGTTTATCTCCCAACTTACCTGTATGTCTGAAAAGGAAATGTTTGACACGAATATGAATCCCGTAAACAGTAACAGCCACGCGGATATAAAAACGTCAGTGATGAATCTGTACCTGTTATCCAACATTTGCATCTATCAGCTTTGCCTTTTGCCAGAGAACAGCCTCCGTTTCTGATTTGGGCACAGAAAACCTGTGAATAAATCTTTTGTGATCCCAGTGAAAATTGTAAGAAAAACAAAGTCTCAAGTATGTCAAGCAAATATCAATTATTTCTGAAGTGATATTTGGTACAATAATCCTACAGAGAATCCGAAAGAATTCCCGATGTTGATGTATTTGTGCAATTTCTTTTTGGGGAGTATTTTGTCCGGTATTTTCATGATCCATGGAACACCGATACAGTGTTTTTTCTGAGGGTTTACATGTTTGTTTTCGGATTTCTTCTCCACTTACTAGGAAAATTAAACGTGATTCATTATCTAGCAGCTGAGTTTGCAAATACAATATACTGGGCATATATAGAGACATTGATATATGTATCGAGAGACACAAAGTATTAAGACAGAGTGGATGAAATGTATGTATGCATCGTTTCCACAGTCACAGTTTCTGCCCGTCTTTTGCTTTCCCTCTCTTTTGTGTCTTTTTTTTTATTTCTTTTTATGGCAGTATTGCGTTCTCCCTCCCAGCAGGCAACCCACTCGCCTGATTAAGGTGAAGGCAGACCGCTGCAGTCAATTGGCCTCCTGGTAGCCATTATGACCATAATCAGAAAAAGTGGACTGTTTGAAGAAGCCCACACTCGCGTCCTGAAGTCAACAGCGTCATGTAGAAGGTACATTTAACAAATACAGACGCTGTTGCGGGGCTCAGAAGTGGCTTGTGCCTGCGTGAGGATTACAGAGAGGAAGGCGGTCATCTCACTGAACAAAGCCGAGATTTAATTTTGAAGAGAGTATTCAGCTTTTGTGTTTTCAAAGTTACAGCTACATGAGAGGGATTGATGGCCACCTTCACTCATTTATTTTTGAACGGTGGATTCAACTTGAACAAGCAGTGCCATGCAGTGAGGTTCGTGGCTGATGAGGCACCGACTTCATAACTATTTACATTAAAATTCATTTACATTTATTCCCTTCCATGATAAGCGAGGCACAGCCCCTCCTACCTACCCGAGCACGTCCGAGGAATAGCGACTTCTGAGGTTGGAGACCTTAACTGCATTAAAACCATACCTCTTCATTAGCCCCTGGTTCAAATCCTGCTAAAACGTTGTTCTTAGCAAACCTACATGCTGCTTTAAAGAATTGGCCATACGAGGAAGTACATCAGGCAGCGATTCGTGTCCAGGAATTCTCCAGAATTCTCTTTCAGCTTTTCCTACTTGATCCGACTATCTTGATATTTTGCTACTCGGCAAACCTTGACAGGGCAGGAAAAGTGCTGATGCAATGCCCCTTTCATTGAATACTTTGTTGCCGCTATTGATTGTTTGAGTTCAACAGGTACAGATTCACAACCACACAACATTCATGTGCTCAAACTGCCAGAAATCCCCACAAAAGTAGATTAATTCCCCTCCCAGCAGACCATTTGTCCAAGAAAAGCCTCCCACTTAACTACTCTACAAGCAATGACACTTTTTTTTGTAAATGTAAAGTTATGGGTTCCAGATTTAGTTTTCTGGAGACACTTCACATCTCTCAATGGTAAATTAAAGTTCTGTGCTTTGACAAATCTCCATCTTGTGGTCATTTCTATTTCAACCCCATCCAATGATTTGAATACGAGGTTTTACTGTAAGAACCTGTTTGAGGTCTGCATATTTCAGATGGTGAAACGTTCTATTGTTCTTCAGTGCACAAACATCTGTAATGCATGCCTCATCAGTAATGTACCGTTTCATCCTTATTTCAGTATTTCTACAGTAAAGAAACTGTCATTTTGAAATTGTTTCAAATAAATGTATTTTTGTACATGAGGTCATTTTTCTTGTGTGGCTAATGAAATCCTTGGGAACTGAGGGGTGGATGAAGATAGAATCCACTCCAGATTACATTAAAGGGCCCATAACATAACATTTGAAAGACACTCATTTGTGCCTTTCGCACACTAAAGCTCAGCAATCATCATTCATCACAGAGGCGCATAATCCCTGCTAAATAACACGTATTCTGCTGACACAGCTGTGCGAACAAAGGATGGACAATCAGAGCCGAGTCTGTGTCCTCCACAAGGAAGAACGACGCTTCACCTACAAAGCGGTTCTAAGAAGCAGGGAGAGAAGAGATTGGACTAACCACTGAATCTTAACAGACAAGTCCGCCAACTAAAAATAGAGACACTCAAAATGTGGAAAAGGAGGTATAGAAATTATGTTACATAGAGGAAAAGACCTGGATGCTGTACAAAATTACTGCAGGCAAACATCAGGCAACCACATTGGTGCTGTATCACAGGGTTAGGGTCCTTAACCCTGAGCCAGCAATGGGACCTAAAAGTGAAATGATAGAGTAAGAAAGATGATTCGTGATTCTATAGTATGGGATGTGTTCTAACAGCCGGGGTCAAACGCATTTTAAGTACATTTGATTGAATCTGATCGACTGAAATTAAAACCTAAAACTAGACCTCACCCTCACAATAGCTGTTGTAATGATTTCAGATATTCCTAAGACATCGGCAACAAACCCTTTGGACTAATTTTATTCGTAATGCTCTAACCTCAACCCAACAGTCTCCAAATAGAATAATTTGATGCATATTTAAATTGGACTTGTTCTGGTCGGTCGTGCCTCACCCGCCTCCCCTGACCCCACGTAACTGGGTCAGTGCCAACTGAAATCAACCTGTAGGTTCACATTCAACATTCCATCCATCAAAAATTATTCCAATGACCTCACTACAAAGTACAGTCGCCGCGGTTATTCGGTATTTCACCACTCAGTTGTTTATCAGTATGGCAATAAAGATGGTCACCATTAGATTTGATTTCCATAAAGTCCCAACTCTGGAGGTTCATGGTCCTCCATGCGTATAATGGGCCTAGGCCAGTTTGCTTTGTGTTTAACTGCCCTTTGCCAATTTCCTTATTACCTCAAGACCCAAAGCTATTCAACTGGTAATTAGCTGTACATGTGTGAGTGAGTGTGTGTGTGTGAAGGTGAATACGGATTTCCAGAAGTTGAGACTGTGGTGCAAACTCCCCAACTCCAGCAAGGTTCATCAGCGAGGCAGCCTGTTCGTCACGAGCGCATTCATTTCGAGTGCCGAGTTGATGAATGTGGTTTGATGGCATCCATTTATCCAAATTCACATTGATTTAAAGCACAGTTCAAGATGGCCAGATAGTTGTGCTTGATAAAATCATTTTCTGCAGGAGGGACGGCCACACCATATCCAATCCTCCTGCAGTATTCCTTCAGGCAACCTTCCGGTGGATCCGTAGCCATCAGAATATGAAGGTTGACAGGCTGAATTACATCTTATTTCGCTCAATCTTTGAGGATTTTCTGGTATTAGCCGAGGAGACAAGAACATAACACTGAATTATTAGACTTATCACTTTTATACGGCAAAGAATTCACAAACAAAAGCCATTTGTCTTTATGCACAGGGGAAGTCTGAGCGCGGTCTCATTATACAGTGACTTGAATTAATCTTGGGGCCCCTGTCTCCCGCTTTCACCTTGGGAATCTGATACGATGCATTACGGCGCTTTTAGAATCCTGAACACATACGCGAACCCTTCCTGAGGCTTACTGATAGACTTGCATGTCAGGTGGAGGACACAGACATAGATCAAGGTCCTTTAATGTGGACCCAACAAATAAAAAGGTTTGATTCTGCAAGCTAAACACAGCTTTGACTTCTAACAGGACTATAACCGTTTGTCTAGGGTGGTGCAAAGATTTACAAAAGATTTATGAGTTTAAGTTTCGTCCACACCCTCTGACGTGTCTGAGTTCTGTCACTTTGTATGACCAGTTATGATGAAAGCATGTTTTTTTGCTTGTTTTTCCCAGCAACAGCAAATACTAAGCCTTTTCAAAACAGCACCAAGCAACTACCAGAAATTTTTGATGATGAAAACGGACAACCACAGAGAAAATGTCAAACTATTGCGGCCTCAAAAAAGCACAAAGTATGTCAGGTTGTATAGAAAAAGGAGTACAACTGGTAGTTTATGAGTAATGAAACTAAAGGTTCGTCATTTTGTCTAAACCCCATGCGGCTTGTTTCAAAAAACAAAAACATTGACAAGTGACAAGTGGTTATATTGTGATGTACTCATAGGTGAGAATTCGGTTTATTCTCCATAGCAAGACTAATGTTAGTAAATAGTAAACAGATGCAAGTGTGCCCACCTACAGCGGCTACAACATGATGGCGGCTGCGGATGTACAACGACGACTGACAATAACAGCGCTACAACCACATCCGCTGCTGACAAAGTGCCTGAGGCTTTCTTGGGTTTCCAAATTATTACAGTAACCCAAAAATAAATCATATTTGGAGAGCGGAGCGTATTACAAAGAGGGGCCACTTAGCCTGATCAAAAGCACTTTCCTCATTCTGCGCCACCGGATACGCTTTTACTCATCCACTGGACAGATTAATTGTAAATAACAAATGAGGAATGATCTCCGTAATTCTCTTGTATTCAATTGATGATACAGAAGTTCCGTTGAGGCAGTGATGGCAGGAGTTAGGCATATGTCAATGAATAACAAACCTATTAAAATCTTTGCAACGCAAATGCATTTGCAATGTTTGAAATTAGATATCAGATGCATCTTGTTTATACACATGCACACACACACACACACACACAGAGACCAAAATATCTTTCCATCACAATCATCGACGTGCCCAGGCCTCCTGCATACAGTCATACCATGTCAACCAATCAGAGTTTAGCACAGGTTAACAATTCTCCAACACTGTGGCATATGATTTGGTAATACAATTAAATCTGATACTATTGTTACTGTTGTCATTGTTGCTATTTCTATTAGTCATATTAACTGCGCAAGTGCTGGTAGAATCTGTAGGAATCATATCTGTAATATTAATAGTCACACATGAATATCATTCTTAAACTTATAAATAATATGACTGAGGCTCAGCATGAGTGCACAGACTGATGCATCTGATGGTCGTACAAACAGTTTAATACCAAAATCGCAACGGCGTCTTGATCACATGAAGATTCCTGGATTAGCTACGGCCAACAAAAATGCCAATTAAAAGATAAATCTTCGATTGCAGATAAGTCGAGGGGTTATTGAGGCGTTTGAGGAGTTCGATCACCCGTCAAGGTGAGGCGTCTTCAAAAACTATTTGATCAAAACAGCATTTGATTGATATGAGGATGACTTTAGAAGAAACACTTTCAGCAGTGGGGTACCAGCTGTCTGTCTGTCGTTGACTAATATTAGGAATCTGACGGTTTGTCGGGAGAAGAATGACGGTACTGAACAAGTTCCGTCTCAGCCCTGTTGCTGCATCCGGACAGCTCCCAGGATTCCGCTCAATGTTGAATCAGGATCTCCCGTGTATTGCTGCGGCATCTGTGCTTTCATTTTCCATTTTCCCGGCCTCAAACACCCATAAGGAGACTGTCTGAAGCTTCTGTGTCACTTTGTATGCAAATCTTTGCAGTCTTTAACGCACCACTTGGGTTTCATCTCAACACCTTGATGCTTGGCAGCACACAAACAAGCAATGCAAACTTGAAATTGAAATGATTTCCACATATGAAATGATTAAAAAGTGCGTGGGTTTTGTTGCATCAGAGAAAAACAGTTTGCTGGAACGTATGTTTTCTTGACAGAATGTTTCAAAAATAAAGAACGATTCGAGACATATTTGCACTCGCCTCTAAGTCCACTTATTCCTCTAAACTCTTTGGCTGCCACGGCACTTTGCGAGAGCAGCAACCTGCACGAGGCTTTATTATTTCTATCTGCGCGTATGGAAATTAAACCCTTTGGACCTCTACGAAATATCAAAAACATTCCACATGCTGTAATCTGAAGTAGCTGAGTACAGAAACGCACGCAAACGACACAATTCAGCATTCAGAGGTTGTTCTGGATTTAGTGCATCCCTGCATGTGTTATTGTATGTTTAGGTGCAAAAAAAAAATCATTTGTATGTGGCTATCAAACCAATTTTCACCTCAAAAACACGAAACTGACTCACAGCAGCGCTGCTCAGAGCCTCATGCTTTTCATTAATGTAATGCGAAAAACACCTTTGATGGGATTTCGCAAATCTCATTACTCGCTATCTTAACTAGGTGCAACCTGATGGTGTTTCCATTCGATGCTCTCTAAACATTGCACTCAAAACCGATGAGGCAGGGGCAAGTTGTGATTCGTGCGAGTTAGCGCGGCACAATTTTTGGGCAGTGTGTTACAAAATAAACAAGTCACGAAAGAGACAAAAGTCTCTTGGCTTGGTCTTTACCCCCTCCATCTTGGAAAGCGCCTCGAGATAACGTCCGTCATGATTTGGAGCTACACAAATAAAACTGAATCGAATTGAGTCTCAACCTCAAGATATTCTCCCTTTCTCGCATGAGTATTACAGGATGGTTGAATGATGAGGCAAGAAATGATGACGTTGCACAGGTACTCGAGAAGTTAAGCTCAGCAAAGTGCAGGATGGGCCGTAGAAATGGCAGAGCAGCCATGCTCGTCCTCCACTTCTCCAAAAACTGCTACAACACAGCATATTTCCAAGTCTTGACAGAAGGCGTTGCAACCGTCGTCAAAAAGTACGCCTCACCTTGCGCTCAAAGTTTCAAAGACATAACTGGACCATTCAGCTCAACGTATGGAACATGGAGACTCCAACGACAGCGAGCAAAAAGGAGAGACAGAATTAACGACTTCTCTGAAACCTGCAGAGAAGTAATGCGAGTTCCACACCTCCCCGCCAAACGGGAGAAGCTGCTCAGCGTGCGCACAAAGGCTGCTCAAGTCCAGGCCGCCGACATCGTCCTCGTGCTGCATTAGCGCCGGATGTAATGACGCCTCCCGCTGGGGGAGTGTGTGTCCACCGCGGGGAGGGAAACTAGTTTAACCACCAGCTGCATGACAGGAACGCTGATGGTTAAATCCCACAGAGCATCATTACCTCCATGGCACCACATCCCTCTGATCCTATGTGGCAATAATGTCAGTGCATTAAATAAAATTACCATCTTGCATATTACTCGCTGCATCTCAATGTCTTTATTCTACCAGTATGGTCATATTTGCTAGGTAGGAGGAGAAGAGGAACATCGCAGGGGAGTTTCATGGATGAAGTTAAGACGCGAGGGCTGTGGGTGTTTCGGTAGATGATTGGAGGGATAGAAGGAGACAGAGACAGATGATTTGCTGTGGCGCCCCCTCAAGGCAGCAGCTAAAAGAAGAAAAAGTGTATTGAAGAAAAACAAATAAGCCACCTTGGTTATTTGGGATCCAAGTATGAAGTCATCAGGCTCCAAGCAGCTAGGGTGAGTTCTGATACAACTCTGGAACAAGAAAACAACGTTACTTCCTCTAGTTTTTGGTCGAGATATACTACATAAGTCTATCGAGCACAGCTGGATCCAAGTAGATGTTTCAGAGTGGCAGAATTGGCTGAAGGACCCAAGCGCAAGAAGCCGAGGAGGTGCAGCCGCCAACAAGGGACGTGAGATGAGAGATGAGAAGGTCCCATGGGAGTGAGAAGAGAGGCAGTGGTGAGGCAGGAGGAGGAGGAGGAGGAGGAGGGGAGGAGGACCATGGGAAGCATCGCGGCGAAGATGATGAAACAATGGGAAAGATGCAAGGCGACACGCGAGAAGCAGGAAGGAGGGCAGAGGACCACGGCCACGCTCAGATGGAGGGACGGGGAACAGAAGTGGAGAAATATGGAGGAAGCCCCAAGCTGGAAATAAGTGACAGGAGATGTATTGCATCTAAACATGTTAGATAAAATAAAAAGCAGTGGAGCTAAATGACTAGAAACACAGTGATGAACAAAGGACATAAGTGTAAATTGTGAATTTCCCCTTTGGGGGGATTGATAAAGTGTATACTCTCCTTCGTCTATTTGTTGCCAGTACAGTTACCCAAAAATGGTCGTCTTTAATGCAGCATTGTGTCTAACATGTAGGGTCTGATAATGCTATAATTTGTGATGTAAAAAATCGAAATCTGTACAGAATAGTGAAGGCATCGGTTCATTTGTTTTTCTTTCCCTACAAATACTTAATTCTGACTCTTTCAGCATTAGATCGTTGCCAGGTATGATGAAAACAAGGCACGGGTTTAATCGCTGTGAAATAAAATAGATATTTAATCATGTATTTGGGCTGTTTTTGGGAGTGGAGAGGAGTTTTATATGGTATATGGTATAGGGAGCTCATCGGGGCTCAGAAACTGTAGATTAAACACCTGCAGGAGGACGCATTCAGTGGCAGCCACTGCGTATTATCAGTTTACAAATACTGTATTACAGCACCTTTTTTTAGAATACTGTGTCAGAATCTTAGTATGTACTATGTTTGGAAGAAAAAACAAGCTGAACTACTGATGGGCCACTGTGAATACCAGCGGCAGACACAGCAGATTTACTTACTCTCATTTGCATGTGGTTTCAATTAACGACCAATTCCAAAATGCAACAAAAATGCTGATTCCCCTCCGCCACCTCCTGTTAGCCCCGTCCCGCTGCAGCCGTCTCCCTGGATGTCTTTGTATCCGGGGAGGATGTTTGCTTAGCACCCAGTCCTCACCTCTGTCATCTTATCTGTCAACACAGCCGCGGCCATTACGGCCTGGCAAACACCATCCCGTACGGGCACCTGACACACCACCAGAGTCTAAAGCTGACAGAGGCCCAAATGCGGAAATGAAACCGTATGTTATCTGGATTGAAAATCGTCCCATGCAGTAGTGTCGGCCTCCCTGCTGGGGCGAGGCACTTTAGCACGTGCTTGCATATATGTGGCAGCGGATTGTGTTATACTGTGTGTAATGTAGATAAACCGCCTTGGAATTTGTCTTCCAGTGTCAAGTTGTACTCATGCCGACAATGTGAACAGGTTGCAGTAAAGATACAAAAAAGACATTTCTAAGTGCTTTGTCAAGGCCAGTGGGAAACTGATATGGGAAATTACCTCACTCACTCGACATGTGTATTTGCATTACATACAGTATATATAGCACTAGGTTAAACACCTGTTGTGAGACTGGTGAGATTTGATTCAAGTTCACATCTTGTTTCAGATCTATCAGCTACAAAAAGTAATATTTGCACTTCAACATGTGAGAAACGTGTTTTTAAATCGCTGCACTCTAGTGTGTTGTATACTTCATGAGCAGTTTTGTGGAGACATACAGTATCTATCCATGCTAAATCCTCACAAATTGAAACTGCAGATTAAGCTGCAGATGGCCCAATACAGGAATAAAAAACTCACTAAAACATATAGTTTAACTCTATACTTGAAATCTTACTCTAACTTTGTTTCCTGTCAACACAGGAGCTTATATTCAAGAGGCTCTTCTTTAAAAACTAAAAGATTCCACACGGCCTGTGCTTGCTTGTCTGACCATCTCACAGCTCCCTGTGTAGCATCTTGTGCTCCTGCCGACTGCCCCCAAAAATGAGGATCCAAGTGTTTAAAGGCAGTTTTGCAGACCAGGTATGCAACCTCTTCCCAGCTCAGCTGATATAAAAATGTCAGCTTAAATACAAGCAAGTCCTTTTGGACAGGCTCAGCTTCTGGGGTGGTTTGAAGGACGGGGACACACTCCACCTCATCACCGTCCACACCGATGCACGGTCCAAGCAACCCAAAGCACGTCTGTCCGCATGTCCGCCGGGGCCTCTGGTCCCCTTCACGCCTGAGCATCCTTTGACTTTTTTTTTTCCCCTGTCCTTTTTCTATCTTTTCTCTCAGTACTTCCTTGTCTGCTGGGCTGCCACGCTCCCTCTCTCCCGCCTCCTCTCATCATCGCATCTGACCTTTCACCTTCTCGCCGCAGACATCATCTTCATTTCTGCGACCTCATGTATCAGTGCCTTGTGTACACAGAGCATCTGCCCCTCTTTGTCCAAATAGTACTGTTGTTGTAAGGCTGCTTGTTGTTATGATGCCGCCTGTTCAAGATTATTTTGGTCGACTTCGCCGAGAAAAGCAGGTCATGACTTTGTCAGAAAAGTATGTTTGGACCTGTGACTATGCACACACTTTTTAAAATGCCAGTTTGTCGAGAAACACCAGTGCGACCCAAGGGAACGAACCAGTTTATGAACTTGTTGATTATTAACTTATTATTGTTGATAAATTCACATTTTCTACCTGATAAATAGCAAGCTCATACAGTCTATTAGCATTAGAACTGTTAGCAAAGACCAGATAGATTTGCACATCTACATTTGTAAGTGTAATAAGTAGTAATCAATATTCAATAACTCTAAACAAGCAATTACATTTCACAATAAATTACCATTATACCTCTTGTAAAATGCCATGCTGATGTCACACCGTGCTGATGTAGAAGTTCTGAGACTGTACACGTTTCAATTGTCAGTCTTGTTTTCAACAATCATATCTAGACCCAAACCAAACAATCTCCGTCGTGAGTGTTCCGGTTAGAATGCATTGTGACACAAAGTTCCACTATCTGTGCGCGAGTAGTATTTCTCTGCGATTCAGAAATAAAACCCATTAAAACAGGCCAAATGAAATTAATTAGTCACGCGAGCCATTGCTGTGGATGTGCTGATAAGACAGACAGGCGCCCAAATTGCAAATTTATGTCAGTGTCTGAACAATGCCGCTGGGTCAGCATTCCCTTTCCCGTCTCATCAATAGTTTGCCGCACATAATTTACAAGGTGATTTGTTCATTAAGCTGAAAATGGGCTGCAGCTTTCAGGAGGTAAAAACTCACTCCAGAGCACCGGGAGAACATATGAAGATGAACGGATGAGATAAACGTAAAGCCTGCCAGCGCACACTGCTGCGAGGCAACGGCGGGAGGTGTTTGAGGGAATCACCTTTCCCAGCCTTGATGTATGTACTGTTAGCCAGCCTCGGGACTATTTTCCAAACATTAGCTGCATTAAGGAGAGTGTTTGTGAAGTTCATACAGTGTATGAGTGTATTTGTGATTCATGCTTGCTGTGAGTCAGGATGCACTCAATAAGGACAAATTCATCAGAACAACCCAGAAATCAGATGCTTAAGGCCTCTTTACAGGAGAAGCTCCTGCTTCTGGGAAGTGACTATGGATTGTTGGACCTCATCGACCTTTATGCCAACATGCTAAGATGGAATATTAAAAACTGAGTATAGTCCCATTCTCTAATTAAGCTCAAAGGGGAGTGGAATCAATCAGAGGGAGATAAACTGAGATTCAGCTACAATTATTTACTTTTTTTTTTTTTTTAAGAAAAGAAGACTGGACTGGTGGCTGAGGAGGTTCAATTTCACTTTCTACTGATAAGGTGCTCCTCAGCAGGGCACCTTACCCCAACCACAGATTTTTTTGGGACTTTTTGACAAAAAATACAATAAATAGATAAATAAATAAATAAATAAATGCATTAAAAAACCTACACAGGATGAATAAAGTCTTTTTCTCTCTACATTTCAATGCAATGCAACGTTTGAATTTATACATACTGAGCACTTGCTGTCACTCTCCACTATAGTAAAAATGATACATAAATCGCAAAGCACACAATATCTCAGCAAAGAAGAGGAAACTCCCTCGGATGTATTTACAGTCACAATTCCACCGCAAGATTTACTATGCTCAAGCATACCAAAGTTGCAAAACATGGAATGGGAAACGATAATCAGGGAATCTCTGCGATGCATAAATTACCATATTATGTTGGCGGTTCTTTATGGGGACGGGGGGAAATTTATGTTATATCTACGCTATCATACATTACTGACTAATCCAGCGGCCACCATGCTCCCGCGGTGTCGAGCGCTTCTTACGGAGATGAAACTGATATATGGCGCCACAAATAAAATGGCAAACCCACTTGACATTAAATCAGCTTTGGAAGAGTAACTGAAATGCTACCGCAGGATGCCTCCACCTCGGAGCTTGTTGTTGATAACTCTCCAGGTTGTGGACAGCTTACATTTAACGACGAGCTCAAGATGGATGGCCGCCATTATAAACACACAGTCTTAAGTGAAACTACAGACAGCTGGTGGATCACACAGCCGCCACGCTGCTGTGATGCTATTGATAATCATTAAAACAAGAACATTTTCATTAAGTGGTGGGTGCGGTTGAGGGATTCTGTACTTTGTTTCCTTAAGTGGGTGTATTTGAATGACGTCATCTGAGAAAAAAAAAAGTCCAGAAACGATTTCTGAAGATTTCATAAGGTACAAAAAATAGTTTTCTCTGTTCGTGTTCCCTTTCCACTCCTCATCCATTTCTAACACTCTTTGCTTGCCCTCAAATGTACAAGTACAACCATCAAAGAATTCTGTGAGAACTGAGAAATTTGCAGCACTTTGAGACAAAGGTCAAACCGGAATCCTGTACATGCCCTGTATAGTATCTGTCCTCCTGTATATACCCTGTGTAGGATGTCCACCTGTAAATTCCATCCCAGCCCCCTTAACTCCTCCTTACTTGACATTGTTGTAAGTTGTTTGCAACTTTTGCTATTTGCACATTAAGTGTTCAACTGACAAGAGTTTGCATCCAATAGACATGTGACCAATATGAGCATCGAATCTTCATCACTCCGACATCCACCACCTCCACATTTCCCCGTGACACGCATCTTTATCCTTTCACATAATGGTGGGCACAGCAGAAGGATTGACAAAAGGAAGAAGGACGCACAGTTTCTCTCTCAACACATCCCTAGCGCAGCAGAGCCTACAGGTGATGTTGGTGCTTCAGGTGATGTTCTCCATGAGATGATGGTCAGATGCTGGAGCAGGTGTGGGGATACACAGAGCAGAGTCCCACCACAATACTCGGAACCGAGTGGGGGAAAAAAACCAACACAAATCAACAAAAACCTTTCTGGTCAACAAGGACCGTTCCATTTAGGTGTGGGATGTAGGACAGCAGATACCGGAACAGCTCATACTTGTATTGTACTGTCAAATATGCAAAGAAAATCGTTCTTTACATGTCTATACACATCTGTGCTGGGGTAAATACACCAGTAGCAGTCTTGATGACGGACCGTCCTTCCTTGCACAACAGTCATTACTGGCCAGAAAGCAGTTTTAACACAGGTCAGAGTCAGAAAATGTGTTAGCGCAGAGGCTGGACTCAATATCCACAAGCAAACCCTGATCTATCGGGTACAGTGGCATCAATTCTATGTGTGTATGTGTGTGTGTGGTCCCTCTCAGCCTGCCTGAGCCACTCCCAGTGGGAGCTGCGCTGATCTCAGGATGCAGCAACAGACACTATGTGCGCTGCGGTGCGACGCCTGGAGTGGCGATTGTAAATTGAATTGTTGATACACTGCTGCATTTCACCTGAATTGTCATGTTGTTGTTGTTTCGTGTATGTGCAAAAAAAAAAAAAAAAACTCATCTCACAGGCTCTTTGGCACCGACATTGTGGCGCAATTGGCCCACTGATTGTTCATTTCATTGTGCGCGGCACAATTGAAACGATGTATTTCACAATACACTTGAAGCTGCAGCACATTTATTTTGTTGCGTTCGACAATAAACCTGCACGTGCAGGTAAGTAATGCCAATCTGGAGAAACACTACACTCTGACCTACACGCTGTCCGATTAATACGAGACCCAGAAATGGGGGTCATATATGGGGAACTTGTTGGCACAGGCGATATGTTCACATCACAATCGTATTTTATGTCCCGATGGTGCTGCTTAGTTGGAAAGGATGCAACCGCTTGTTTGTGCTCACCAGTTTACAGGCGTTTATGCCAAAGGCTCCATGTTTGCCCCTCAGTCTACAGCACTTACTGTATGGCAGCTCTGCCTCAACGTGTACTGTATATTTTCTGTGTCCTAATGGCCTCCTGCTCTAATGTACCATCCAAACGGACGCAAAGTGCATCTGCATTTCATCTGAAAATACTGTCTGCACTCAGTGTCAAGTTCAGCGGAGAACATTTTTCGACGTGCTGCCGCTTTGCAGAGATACAAATGGAAATGTGGGGAACTATGGTTGAGTTCATCACCTGCTTTCCGGCTGTTTTGTTTATGAAGGGTAGCGTCACTGGAGTAACTCTCTTGCATTAGCGCGTACAACCACCCCACTCCAGGTTGTCATGCTCCAGAGCCAACCTTGATGGGTGAAAATCTGCAAAGTAGAAACAGAAAAGTGAATCATTGGCTGCAGCCATGTATTCAAATGTGCCTTTATATTTACAGATATATCAAAGTTTCCAAAAGGCTCCACACACCTCCAAACCTCATCCACACTCCTTAACACTAAGGAACCTTCTCTGTAAGTTTCCTCTCCTCCGCTATTGTAAGCGTCTTCGTCTGGCCCGTGGAGTTGCTGCCAGAGAGTTCAAAAGGAATGTTTGAGCGGTATTGTGGGGGTTTTAATGTTACAAGAGTTACAATTTCACACAAAAAACTGAATAACATTACACAACACAGATAAAGATGCAGAAGATGCGTGCGCAAGAGTAAAGCAAGCAGTGCGAAATGCATAAAGCTATTTTGATCGTCTGCAGAAACCTGCAATGTACCAAGGAAACCGCAATAGAAATTTTCATTGAACATTTAGAAATATTTGCAATGTACTGAGGACGGGATAATGAGGGAGCAGTGTATATATATGACTCTGAACACAGGCCTTCAACTTCGTCTCTGACAGGTTTAGCTGGCCAAGATGGACGACCTCTAGCCGAGTTGTGACAGCGACATGACAACATAATGTTAATCCATGACTCGATCAGGTGGAAGCTGTCAGTCCTCACCTGTGCAACCGGCACACCAGAACAATGAAGAAGCACATGACTAATGCTACACTGTGACGGCGTTCATTGTGCACACTGAAATTCTTTTTCTGTTGCAGTAATTGCCTAATGTTGCAGACCACAATGGAGTTTGACGTTTGAGGGAGTGTGGACGGAGTCTATAGGTTTGTGTGGAGTCATCGGGTCGGGATTGGGGCATAAAGATGAAAAACTGATCTGATGCAATGCTATTTTATAAGCAGTTTGTGCTTGGACAACAGGTTGTAATCAGCTGTAAACTTTGGGGTTCGGAAGAGACAAAACCTGCCATTCCAAATGTTGCGTTCACAATATGAAAATAGCACCTGTGTTCTTGGTACAAACTGTTGCCACTAGAAAATTCGGGCCAATCCGCCTCAACCACAAATCTCAAATCTACACTATAGTATGTGATGAGAGGTAAAAGTTTGGAAAAGCCTTAAACTGAGATAACTCATATTGAGGGTTGTGAGCAGTTTCTTGAGAAAAGTCCTGCATTACAGATAAGAA